>JAVJGI010000032.1:28978121-29066751 GCA_035590275.1 Ibycter americanus | reverse complement strand
GGGCGGTTGGGTGGCGGTTCCGCTGGGAAGGCCGCGCCGTGCACGGTGCCGAGGCGGCGGAGTTACCCGGCTGTTAAAAAACGCCTGGAGCGGGACAGTTCAGCTTCAGTGTCCCCTTCTCCATCCACATCGATAAAACCTCCTGTGAGCCTCTCCTGACCGCGCTCTTGTTCAGCATATCGGCGCCACATAATTTTTCTGAGCCCCCCTTTTTGTTTTTTGGCGCGTGTCCATACCTCTTACTGACCATACATCATTCAGATCCTGCCTCCGAAGAGAACAGTTTAATCTCTCAAGGGCTTTTTGACTCATACGTGAGCACGTAACAACAAACGCTTCATTACAATATAAAATAGCATATTGTAAAGACACAATTTTCTTGTACCGTATGGAATGTTTTCCATAAAACTACTGAATCATCTTAGAATAACCCAGAAACTACAGAAATGTGTTGGTAAGAAAGCGTGGCATGGTCAAGAGTTACTGTGCTGTATTTTTATCACATACTAGCATAAAAATCAGCGTTGGGATTGAACGCGGACACAGCAAAGGAAAGGAAAGCAATCCCTGTGGCTTAGTCTGATAATCCTCTGAAAGTAAATTGGCCCTACTCTAATCAACATAGTGGTTGGAAGAAAAGTGAAATCATTTCCATTCCAAGATAATAAATGCCAAATGCCAGAAGGCGTCCTTGCATGTTTCAGTGTACAGCTGTTTTCTGTTCCATGGGCGTCTCTCATGCTGCTCACTCAGCCTTTTTTCGCCATGAAAACAAAAAACCTAAGCCTGCTTTAATTAATGAAGTTCAGTTTCACCCAGCTTGCCCTTTCGTGATAGTCCAGCTCAAAATGTTACCTGCTCTGCCCTTTAGAAAAACTGCGGTAACATTATGTTTCCCCATTTGAATGCCTGGCTTGCGCCGTTCCGTTTCTAGGTTTGGATGTCCAGACCCCAAACTGGGGAGGCAGGGGAATGCACTCACACCATCTTTCTCCCAGGAGTGTCACTTTGTTTTGAACCAGTCTTGTTTTAGAAATACTACTGCATTCTGTTCTAATTTTCCAGAGCCCCCTAATCTTCTTTCAGGTTCTTAATGATGTAGTTGATAATAGGATTGTTGGTATTAATTTGGAACAATAATGCCAGCTGCTTGCTTGGTGGCTATTGGCAGAGGGGTGACCTTGCAGGTCAGCTAAGCAGAACTGGAAGTGCTTTGATCTGATCTATACAGAGCTAGATCGGTCCACCCGAACAAGAGGAGTGAGCGAATTCTCTCTCCATGGGATGCTGATTCTTCTCCAAAGAGCACGGAGGACAGCATGGCAGTGGCTTTGGATGCAATCCTCGCTCGGATCAAGGATGTTTGTAAAAGAAACGGTTTGCTCATTCTGTCGGTGTTGTCGGTCACCATCGGCTGTCTTCTCGGATTCTTCCTGAGGACAAGACGACTCTCCCCGCAGGTGAGTGTGGCATGGCAGTGTATCACGGCAGAGAAAATACCATACTTGCGTAACAGAAGACATAGCAACTTGTGGAACTTCAGAATGGACTTTTGAAGATAAAAAGCATGTGTATGTGTTTGTTAGATTTGTTTAATTTCATCTGTTTGTTAATCTACACGGTTCTTTGGGTCTTTTCACACATTCTCAAGCAATACAGTTGCAAAGGTGGAGACACCTAGTTAAGTCTAGCGTAAGCACATTATAATGTTGCAAGTATGGATAATAATAGTGGGTGTTTAAGCTAGATGAAATGTAGCATCTAATATAGACCCGTTAAAAACTGGTAGCGCAATATATTCATCGGATTTTATTTTACTTTGGAACATGTATATCTAAAGAAAACACTGGGAATATTTTTCATCATCAGCTGTACAGAGGTACAGATGTTTATATTACACCAATGGTATTTTGTATTAGTAAATTTGATATTTCCCACCACTAGCAGACTATGTTATTAAAGTCACTTGGGGATTTCTCCCCCAGCATACTTCAACTGAGCTCTTTGCAGGTACTCACTTCTTTCTGCTGTCATAGTCAGAGTGGACAGGGCAACATGCACTGCTGAATGCATTGTTTGAGCACAAAACATAAATTGCAATTGAAAAATATGGCACTTAGTAAATGCGACTAAACTAAAACAGTTCTATGTTCTGCCAGTGCTAACTGCCATCTGAACATCTTTTGTGTGCAAGCAGTAGCTTCATAAACATCTAGGAAAACACACAAAATGCAGAATGAAGAGATTATTCAGGGCAACCTATTAACAGTAGTCCCGAGAGATGGCATGTTTCATTTTTGTCTTCCTTTGTAAAGGAACAAACGATGTAGTGTGTTTGTTGAATCACAACACAATATGTAATCTAGTTAATTTTAAAATGATCTTTTAAAGCCTACTATCTTTGCCACCTCATATACCAAAGCTGCAGATTTTACCAATGTTATCTGATCCACAGCTCTAGCAGGACTCATGAAGACAGATACAGTCCTTACCTCAAAACAATAAGCATCTCTCCATGTATTTCTAGGAAATTAGTTATTTCCAGTTTCCTGGCGAGTTACTGATGAGGATGCTGAAAATGTTGATTCTCCCACTGGTTGTCTCAAGGTAAGTGAGGACAATGATTGCTCCAATAACTTTTGAAGTTTCCTAAATGAGACATGTCATCACCATTATTTTAGTTTTAACTGAATTAATGTCAAAGTGCCAGAAGCATTACTGACTGCTGTACATTCATAGTTACAGTAGGGCTATGAGCATGTTGTTTAATTGATAGGATCATTTCCGCAATACCTGATATAGGTATTATTTGCTTAAAAAATAATTTTTTTTTAATTGATGTTTTCTTTTTTGCTTGTAATGGGAGGACTTTTTCCTTCAAGCTAACCAGCAGTTAAAGATATGGAATAAACAACCCACCTTATCAAAAAGCCTACCTTAAATCTAAACAATTGAAATAATACAGTAGAAAAATAAGATGAAAAAGTACAGTTAATTTATAGTCTTCTGCAGTATTTTGAGAGATGTGCTGTAGTACGATGACTATTAAAAAAACCTGTGTCTCCAGTGAGCTGATAGTATATGCCTGGCTTCAGCTGGAAGCGAAAGTGATTTCTTAGTACATTAAAGGCAGAACCTTTAATGGTGCCACTTTGTTGATAGCAGAATTAACGATCTAGATGCTGGTATTGATGGATGGTGCATGGTAGCTGCCTTTGCAGTGGGCAGGCATAACATGATAGGTTTTTCTCTCCTCTGAGTTTGACCGTCTTCCAACTGACTACAGTCACAAATAAGCACCAGTTGGATGGCCAAAAGCTCTATCATGTGCCCAATGCTCAGAGAAGATAGGAGGAGAGATGCAGAATAACAAAGCTAACTTTACCTTACCAGATCTGAGAAAAAATTCTTGCAATATTTGGTGCCTTTCCTTGAAGCCTCAGCTTCAAGAACCTAATACATACACCAAAACTTCATCTTCCACTTTAAGAAAAAAAAAAGTCTCTAGACTTCAAATCACTGCGAGTGGCTGAAAATTAACACAACCCAGCACTAATTTTATTTTTAATTCAGCTACCTTTACATCTACCTTCTCATGGTTTTTCACAGAATGAAGCTGAGTCATGGTGCTTTGTGCCTGAAACTGGCCGTACGACCATAGACTCATACCTGGTTCTGTGCCACGCAGCTAGAGAACACCAAGACAAAACATGTTAAGAGGTTTTTTGAGAGGTGGAAGGAGAGTTTTCCAAACAGAACAATCTCACATGAAGAAGTGATGTAGTAAGAAGGACAGAAAAGGGTTGGAGGAAAGTCACATGCCTTTCCCTAAAATGTATAGCTCTTTAGATCCTCTTGTGTTTTTTAGAGATGTCAGGAGGGCTAACAGCACAGTAGGGAAGAGCTGCTGTGACACGTCCTGTGATAGCCCTAGGTGACCTATAGGTGTGTTAGGAGTGAATCTCTGAGCTGCACTGTTAGAAATTATGGACTCCATACTCTGAGGAAGAAAGAGAAGAAACTTCACAGATCTTCAAAGGGATTAACTGTAAATGGACAACAGTATGAGTCTGTCTTCCTGTATAACAAACTATCACTTGCTATTGCATACTGAAATGTCAGATTTTTGCAAGCAAAAAATACTCCAGATGTAATCATTTTATTGTACAGTGCTCTTTTTTTTTGTTTTGATTTACAACAAGCACAGCATTTCCCACACACATATTTCACAAAATGAGTAAACCAGCGCTCTGTATTTCTACCAATTTGCAGGTATATTTAAACTAAATTTCTTTGTGAATTTGAAATAATCTCAGCCTGTCCTGCTGCAGCAATGGCATTTAAATGATTTTTAAAATTACTCTCTGTTATTGTTTACAAAAGCCAGGGGTACAGCACCATAAAAAGAGCTCTAAATCTTACTTTTCTAATTGAAATTAATGCAATTTTTTCCTTGAACTAACAAGTAAAAAACGACTTGTAAAGAAAAGGGAAGGTGAGAAAGGAAGTTCAAAAGAAGGACTCAGTGCAAAATACCCTGTCTCCAAGTCCAGATTTTATCTTGAAGGACTGTAGCAGAAGTAAAATGTGGCAAGTGTGTGGCTCAGAAGGCTGATAATAGACTGGAAAATCTTGCATTTACAGGTCACTAGCCTAAATCCAGCCTTAAACAGAAATGGCTGAAAAATTTCACTATCCCTCTTTTGACCTCATATTTAGAGAGTTAAAACAGGAACTTTGCAGATTGTATCCATTAAGAATGAGAAACTGATGATATATCTAGGTATCTCTGAATGGTGTTTATTTTAAAAGTTCCTTGAAGGCAGAAGGAATCAGTCAAACAACAGGAGACTGTTTCTTCAATGTACTGTTCCTTGTTTTACCCAGCTTTGTCCCAGCACCCCGAATTGCTGTATCCCAGAGCTCCTGTATCTGTTTCTGAGGTCTCCTATTACCTATGGTCTTACTTTTTGTTTTCCTAAAGATACAAAAATCTTGAAAAAGTAACCACAACCGCTAGCCTGCCAGTTTGAGCCCTGCATGAGCTTTTGTTTTTGATGTGGACCTTCATTAAGGGTGGGGGTTGATATTATTTCAGTTATCTGGTTACATAAACAAGTTTCATAGCATCATACGACAACTCTAAAATAAGTGTGTATTTATTGTCCCCGTTGTCTGCCTGAGGTTTATCCCTGCTTACACCTATTAGTATCCACTGTGTCTAGTGTATAGAGTTTTCTCTTCTCTGTGATGAGAACAGGTACCCACATAGCAAAGGATGCCACTTCTATTAGCGACATAAAGAAAAAATTGTAACAAATAGTCTGACAGTTTGTGTCTGCCCTAGGAATACTCAGTAGTGGAGCATTACAAGATCAAATTTTAGACTCTGTAATTACCAGATGAACAGTGTTTATTATATGTAGTATTTTAAAACCTGGGAATGGAAATACTAAGAGAGCTTGGAGCGAGCGGGACCCAAAACTGCACTCATAGTTACACACTTAGGCTCTGCCTGAGCTCTTACTGCAGTTGGACAAGGGGATGTCCTCAACAAGCCTGAAAGGTTGGCTGCAGGAGATCTGAAGATCCCTGATTCTCTCTGGGACAGAGGCCTTGATCCTCATTTGACAACTGCAATGCAAATAATATATTTTCTCTCTTATATGCAAAAGCTTTCAACACCTATCTCAGGTTTTCAAACAGGCAGGCACATACGTGGCGGTGACAGAGGTGGATCTCAGTGCATCCTGCCCTGAGTCCTCTGATATGTTTAAAAAAACGTGGGTCCAGGTCTTCAGACAGCTGGTGATCAGCTGGCCCAAGGTTCTCAAGTTTGTTAAACCACCCTCCCTTCCATGTAATGCCTTTCCCGGTGCGGGTGAAGGCTCAGTCTGTGTTACAGCCTGTAGCCAGGAGGTGGCTCTGTCTAGAAGACTAAGGAACCATGAGTTGTTGCGGGTGCTCAGTCACTCCAGTGCCCCTGGGAGGCTGTTCCTCCCAGGCATTCTCTGATAGTGCTGCCTCCCCAGAAAATAATAAAATCTCTACTCTCTTTCACTATGGTTAATTATAAACTTACACACACACATATGTCTCCTTCACCTGCAGGTAGTGCTTTCAGGACAAGCTGATTGGCAGAGATACCTGTGCATCACTTTAGTTTCTCAGGTTCTATTTACACCAGAAAAGAAATTCAGCTCTCTCTTTCTCTTCACAAGGCAGAGGTGCCAGGGATCCCGCAGGGGAGAAGGAGGAGGAGGAGGAGGAGGAGGTCTGGCTCCCAGCTAGCTGCACAGTTCTGGGCAGGCAACACCAGACCTCCTGCATCTTCAAAGACTAATGGCCAAGTGTGCGTGCTGCACATCTGTAAGGAAGGTTGGAGAAGATGCAGGGCTTGCAGCCCCTGGTTCTTTTTCAAGATAATACTAGAAGCTCACAGATTATTTCTTTCCTGTATTCAGCCATATAGTTTCACAGATCTCACAGGAACTTAATTCTCTCTTTGGGAGCCTTCCATCCCCTCTGCGTAATTTGAGAGAAAAGTTAAAATGTTATTAGTAAGGGCTCTTACACACAGAGTTTGACTGCGTAAGTCTTGCTTCTTCGGAAAAGCAGTCTAAAGCCAGAGTTACACAGGTTTACACCAGCTGAACTGGTTGAGTTCTCTTTGTCTTACACATCTACCTATATATGTAATAGAAAATTACATCCTTTATTTCAACACCCTCCTGGTTTATATGATTAAGCTTTTATTTGGTAATAGATATAGGGCCTGGTTTTCCAAGACTATGGTTAGCAGTAAGCAGTGAGACTGTTTGTGGGGAAGTATTGTCAGGGTAGAACTGAACTGTTCAGCTGTAACAGGCTCGTAACCCCAGTGAGTATTCCCTTTAGAAAAAGCAGTTTGTTTTGTTTAAGCTTAGGATAATTATTACATTTTTTATTTATTTACCACTGACCATTTTCTAGATATTTAAGAAATAATGAGTAGCAGAGATTTGATCCTTTTCCATGTGTAGACTCTGTTAAAGAAAGATTGTTCCCTTTGCAGTATAAGCTAAATAACTGATTTGACCTGTGTTTTTTAAAATTATAAGACTTGTTCCTCTGAGTATGTTGTGCCTGGTACAAGCAAGTGTATGCTAGTAAAATTTTATATTTATTTGAAGGCTCATTTGAGGGTAGTAAATATCTGTTACTATTGGGCTTTTGTTGCTGAATTAAGTACGATATGCTAAATGTAGAACTGTCTTTCTTTAAGGGGATTCCTGTCTGTAATGCCATCAGTTCTGGTAATCCCTTATCCTTCTGCTCAGATTCCTGAGTGGGTCATTCTTACTCATGCTGTTAAAGCCTAGTATTTAATTAGAAACTACTCTGTTATAGTACCCTTCTCCCCATATCTTTTTTTTTTTTTTCCAAAGTGCTCTGATTTGGGCAATGCATTGGCATTTTAACATTCCACTAATGAAAACCATTGCTCATTCTGTTCTAATGGAATTCTGTCATTGTTCAGCTGTACTGTGCTGATTTATATTTTGGTATAGCAAAATCAGCTATACCAGATTTTGCCTTTCAAGACTCATTAGTTACACTTGGAGAGTTTACAACTGTATAAACTGTGCAAGAGGATGTGGAGATGCTCTGGGTGCAAGCAGATGTGAGCTCACTTAGCCCACGAGCCAAACTGGGCAGACCAGTGCCAGATCCATGCCGGAAGCCATATAGCCGCATTAGCGTGGCTTTGCGCCCAAGCTCGTATGCAAAGGACTGATGTGGCTATATGGCTTCCGGACCAGCCTTGGCAGCTCAGCACAAAGGCAGAGCAAGCTCATGTCTGCAGTTGTCTGTGCAGGCTTATCCTAAATAACTTCACAGCAACAGTATATTCTTTGGGAGTTTAGGGTTTGGTTAAAAACGTGCTGTGAGACAGACCATTAGCTTGGGTAAATCATGTCATGCACAGTTTTGCTTGCTGTCAGCTGTAGATGAAACTGGTAATAGACCACAGACTGGAGCTTATTTGTCTGTTCTACTACTTAAGCTTACCATTTGTTAGGGATGAAAAATCTGACCGACACACTCAGAGGCCAGTACTGAGGTTTGCAATCTAAATTTTCTCCCATGACTATAAATCAGGGCCTGATATGGTCAATATAATGTCTATTCAGAAGGAAAATACAGATCTCTAAAAAGCTGCAAATCTATCTTTTTTCTTATTTATCATTAAATTTAAACCAAGATGACAGTCAAGATTAATTCACTGAATAATACTGGTTTTCCATGAATGACAATATGTGCAGTACTATTTCTTCTAATCCATTTACTGAGAGATACTTTCTATGTTGTCGTGACAAATTCACGTAATTTAACTGAAGACTGAATGGGAAAGGATAGATAACATAAGCTTTTGGACAGTTTTGGCTTGGTTTTTTCTGCTACATATGAGTTAAACCATTCCCTCTGGTCATTCTTTCCTAAATACCAGTTGCTCTGTTCTTATGCTTGTTCAGCTGCCAAACTGGGGCATAATCAAGTGCAATCAAATTTATCTGCTATATTATCTAGTGAGGTGTTGAGGAGCAGCTGCAAAATGCTGCCTACGGCTCTCTGAGGAGCTTGCTCAGAGCAATGTTTTATAGTGTTCCAAAGCAGCTGTATTTTCCCATGGAATTAAATTCCTCTTTGAAACACAGGGCTTTTTCTTCACATTATTAGACTCTGGACTTTTCTCTCTATTTTGCCTGTGTTACCTTGCCAGTAGAAAAATATTGGCACCTTGGAACAGGTCTTCCCCAGTGAAGGAGGGTAAACCTTCTGCTGAGTTAGCATGGGAAAATCTGCAGGGTACCTGAATGATAACATAAAGTGTGTCTGAAGTCCCATTTCTGAACTGCCTGTCATGTGTATTACTGTAATGTAAATAATAATAAAAATACATTTCACTCCAGTGAAAAAGAAGCTGTTAGCCCTTTCCTAGGATATGCAATCTACAGTTTTTATTGTGGAGAAAGTCAGTCTAGAGATACGAGTTTTAAGGAGATGACTAGAGGGGATAAATATATTTACTTTCAGAGTGAAAAGCAAAACTGTACTTGGATAAAACTGAAAGGGAAGGATTACCAAGGGTAAGGAGAACTGGTCAGAAAGCAACCTCACTCATACTGTTTTCTAGTGTTTTCTTTTGCTTGTGCAACCTAGAGGTCCAAACTTCAAGTGAAAAATGACATGTTGCAGAGTTATCCATGTTGTAATGACAAAATTGGACCAACTCAGTACAAATTATTTAGGCAGTGTCAGTAGGGGTCTAGTGATGTGCAGTAGAAATCTATGGTCACAGAGTGGGTGTGGAAAGCACTGAAGTGGTTACAAATGGGGTATGAGCAGTTTGTGACCTGACAGAATTTTTCTGTAGTTCTCTAAGAGCTCTAACATACTTAGTGTCTCGCAAAAGACACGGCAATGACATGTGAAGCCTGGGGGGCTGGCTGGATTCCCTCTGTTTCCTTAGGATACAAACATGTATGAACTATAAACAGTTGAATAAATCTGACATTTGTTTATAATCCAAATTTGTGTTTCAAATCCTTTTGCCCTTTTCTTAATCTAAAAACACTTGAAAGAACTGACAGAGCAGAAGATCAAGTATTACTAAGATTCTTGGCTCTTTCCACAGCTGGAAGCTGCACATCCATATTTAATAGATAATTTGTTTTCATTTGCGTCATGACCTTTGAATTTAGGAGATACTTATTTTTTATCAGAACAGCTAAAGTCAACAAGCCAGCCTGAATTCTGCATGAACTATACTACGATGTCTCAGATCTCCTTTATCAGTCAGTGATCAAAGGTTGCTGTTCATCCCTTCCAGCATTCATGGATGTATCAGAGCAGTCTTGCATATTGGGCTATTTGGGAGGGAGCAGTGGCAGAATAGCTGTTGGAGATCGATCCTCACTGTGTACTGTACAAAGTCCTGCCTTGTTTACATTAGATCATAAAAACAGATTTCCTATTGCACACTAAGAAAATACAATGCGTGATGTGAATTCCTGGCAGGATTTTTGCCAGATTTATGTCAGTTTATAATTAACCATTACAAGTGTTAGGTAATAAGGAAAAAGAGATCTCAATATTTTGGGTAAAAAAAAAAAACCTCTTACTATTATATAAAACATAATTTAAAAACCAGAATCTCAAAAAGCTGCAAGTTATAATGTACTAGAAATATAGATCTGGTTTCTTTTGTAGATTTCAGTTTTTGCAGCAGCCTAGCTTTAAAATTAAGCACAATCAATGCAAACAGCACGAGGTCTTCTAACATATTGTTCATTGAAGATCAAGAGCCAGATTTTCCATCATGCTTGATACCTTTGAGTTTCCATTGTGTTTAGTGAAATAGCTATATACTGAGGCTCTCAAGTGCTATATGGCTGATAAGCAAACATACAGAAACTGCTGTAACACTCCTATTTGTAAAACAGCTACCACTTTTTGTGTTTGGGGTTTTTTTGAGCATAGACACTATTTCATTTATATCAAGACATTTAAACTTTAAAAATGCTGTTTGCTATTATTTGATTTTCAAAGGAGAGGAACCTTAGTAGCCCCCTGGATCTTCAGGAGGATTCTAGACTTCTTGTCTCCTTTGAACATCATACTGGAATACTATGAAACATTTAATAATATATGATATCAGGAATCATGCCACTGACTACAAGTGATCATGATAGTTCCTTATTTGTGTTCAGATCAGTGGAAGCCTGTTAGTACACCAGTAGTCTGCAAAACTATTGGAGCCTGAGTAAAATTTGCAGAGAGCCTAGGTGTCATTTTATTGCCTGTCTGGGCTGTACACAAACCCACATGGAAAGGTTGGGTTTTCATACAAATGGACTGCCCTTTTACAAGTGCACAAGACATACCTGATCCAGCTTAGTTCAGGGTGTGAGCATGGATTATTGCAGGATTTTATCTTCCCCTGTACTTAGACAAATGGTGCCATGCCACATGAGAGGTCTTGGCATCACTTAGAGGTGGGTGGATGGGACTGGAGGTGTAGGGTGACACCAGCTTTCAACTAAGACGCCATGTGATTGTAATATGTATACAGGTAGAGACCGACAGATGTGCTAACTAGCTATTTGTGCACATATGGGCAGGAGGCATTTTTTCCTGTGCAGTGTGATATGACAGCTGCAGGTGAAAAAACAAAACTAGAACATACCATGGTAAGTAAGGGCAGACCACGTAGGGTAAAGCAGAGAGAGGGATGGGCTACAGTCCTCCCACCAGTACCACTGTCACTCTGGCATGTGATGAGAGCAGCAGGCTTCTCTATCACAGCCATGGCAGTCTTGCTCTGCAGGTATTTGGTCATGTTAGAAGAAAGCAAAAGAATATCCTGGAAAGTGTCTTGGTTTCAAATGTGATAGAGTTACTTTTTCTTCTCAGTAGCTGGTAGAAGAAAAAGTCATTCTGATCCTTCTTTTTCACCGCTGAAATAATTTTAACTGCACTAGAGACTAACAGCAAAATGAAGCATCAAACTACAGAAGGAGCCAGAGAAAGTTTCTTACCTCGTCTCTGTCTCTTTCTCTGTTTCTTATCTCTTTTCTCTTTACTCTGTAAAGAGCCTTAATTTTCTTGTTGCAAACTGTTCCTGCACAAATGGTACCTCCATGGAAGTGAAGCAGCCTGTCATGAAAGCACAGATAGCTGGGCCCAGATGAGGGAAAGTCTGATGATCCACTGCAGTACAGAGATCACTTCAGGCATATCTTTCTTCACTGTAAATTAGTTGTCTTTAAATAAAGTGCCTTAATTTCTCTGTTTCCTTGTCTGTAAAATGGAGATACTGCCTTCCTGAATGATAGTAGGTTATATTAGTAAAGCATTTTAAGATGATTAAATGGCTTGTGCTGTGGAAATGGAGATTATTACCATGTTGAAACTTGAAGGCACTGACCTTGACAAAAAGGTAAGCGACAGCCTGCCTGCATGATCAAGCAGCATTAGTGAAGCCAGCACTTCACTTTCATGATGCTCAACTGTAACATAATCATCTCTAATGTAGCTGTTAGAGGAGCTTCCCAGCCTCACTGGGAGAACTTGCTTAGGAAGGTCTTTTCTATGGCATGCAATTACAAAATGAGAATGCGAGGGAGGGTACGGGATGAATGAAAACAAACATGATTCTAGGAGCAACTGTTGGTGGTTAATACTTGACCATTACTTCTTGACAGGATTAATGTCTTTCTAATCACACTAATCCCTTCTGATAACTTTATCCATAATCCATCTATTTCAAAGCAACATCCAGATGGCTTCTGCTGGAGAGGAAGACAAAATAAACATGCAGAATGAGGTCTTAACAGCAGCTTCTTGTTTTCTCCCTTTCTGGGGATATAGGTTTTGATCTTGAGGCATGTAAAAAAATGTGCTTTTATTGGAGAGCAAGAGAAAAAAACTAGCGAATTGCAGAGAAGATAGAAATTTCTATTTTTGTTTGTAAATAAAATACTTCTTGAGTACTCTGATGGTTGTCAGTGGCAGCCAGAACAAGCCTAGTGGTGCTCATAAGGGTTTAGCTAGTTGTTTGCATGGGACTAATTAGATTTCCAAGATATTGAAAGAATTCCCTTCCTTATTACATCAAAATTGCTATAGTAGTCTGTGGGGGTTTTACACAGATTTCTCTCAAAGCAGACATGAAACTTACTACTTAATAGTTTCATTGGATTGTACTATTACTAATATTTTAAACAACCTAGTAATTGACTTTACATTTTTAATGAGTCACATCATAATAATTCCTGGAGTTGCTGAGGTCTTCCTCTTCCCTTCTAGTTCCCCCTTCAAAGTTTAATCTAGGTTTCATTAGATCTTCCACTGATCCTGGCTTCACTCTTCATCTTCCTCCCTCAGCAAGGACGCCATAAAGAAATAATTTATTGTAACCTTTTATAAAACACATGGAGACTGTCCAAAAAAAGTAAACAAATTTTAATCAAGCCATTCTAGATAGAACAATTTAGCTAGGATTTTTTTAACTAACAATCAGTAATGAAACAATTGCAGTCTTAGTGAAATGATTGTCTAAAATATCTGTCCCACTAAAATGCTGCAAGTAAATAAACTCTTTTGAATTATTGGCCGTATCTGACTTTTTATCAAAATGCTGCTATTCAGTTTACTGGCTTTCTGACTTTCTTTCTCCAATAAAAATGTGACTAGATAGTTCAGAGAAGAGACAAGACAGATTTGGCCGCATCAGAACAACTTATTTGCCAGAAAACAAAGCAGAGTAAATTTAGAATTACCTAAGTCCCACTAAAGAAGCCAGGTATCTTCTACTTGTTCAGAATAAAAATACAAACCTTAGAAAGATTGTAAACCTGAAAATATTGTGGAGCATCAGGTTTGCATTGTGTAGAGATCTTCAGGTTATCCAAACACAACTTTGAAGAGGCTTGAAAGCCACAGACACATAAGGACCACAGGACAGATATTTACACAGATACACAGCAAATACAGCAGTTTTGGAGGCTATTCTTCCAATTGTGTACTCTCTGAGAATACATAATTTCATCCAAGATTTGTTGGACAAACAAGATAGAATAAAATAAAATAAAAAAAAAAAAGCAGACTATTCTAGGTGAAAGAAAAGCCACAGGAAGATCATTTTTTACAAGTAAATTGGAACAATCAGTGCAGGAGATGAAGAGGTCATGGGGCTCTTTATTATGATGTCTGTTATTATATCCAGCACCAGATATTTCAAAGCAAGGTGCAAGAAACCTCTTAAATCATAGTAATCAGAGATTTCACTTAAATCCTGCACTGCAAGATTTAATATCTCATCCAAAACTAATTAACACATATTTTGGAAGCCTTAGGCTTGACATAATATTATTTTTTCCATACAACTAAGGTCCCTGAGCATGAAATTACACTTTTGTGGAAATTTTTTTTGCCAGACTGATTAAAGGAGTGCAATGTACTGTAGTTATTCAGAAAAGCTGCAGGTTGTTTTTCATTCTAATTTTTCATTCTAATCCTGTTTTGTCCATTTGGCAATCATTAAAACATGTTATGGAAGCTACGCATGAAACATATGTGTGGAAGCTACTTAGCTACGTAGTAAGCCAAATTATTTCAATCTATGAATCAAATATCTGTCCTGCTATTTTAAGCCTAACCGGATTCTGAGGCTTGACAAGAATTAAAGGTACACTGGTTTTCATTCCATTGTGTTTCATGAGAGTCTAGTAGTGGATGGCATGGGAACATCTTTGTTCAGTCTTGGAAGAAGCTTGGCAAACTGTTGGGGAAGCTTTTATGTAGCCAAGAGTGTCTGATGTAAATTAGGTTTAAAGGGAAAACCTGAACATGATACAGTGATCTTAAGTTAAACCATCTGGAAGCTTATTCCTCCTGACTTCCCTATTCCCTAGGAAATAAGAAAAGTATTTTTCTTGTCATTCTTTGGCTACATTATGTGAATGTTAGAGCTCTAGAGATCAACAGTGAGGAACTCCTGTGATGTAACTGTGTTGCTTACTTCATACAGTAACTGTGATAATCAATATGTCTCTTAATCTTTATGCCTTCTGTCCTGTTCCCCCTGACATCAAACATATGAAGTCAAACAAAAAATAGTTAATGAGTGATTACTGTCTCATACTAGTTACAGGCATTTCTTTCTGAAAATAATTTTAAGCAGTTGCTTAAAATGACATGACCAGTGTTACTCCACAGCCTTTGGAGAACTGCTGCCACTGGTCCCTTAGAAGTGAGCATTGCAGGCCATGGAAAACACCGGGCTTTGTCCAAACCCAGACCTTTGTTCATGCTTCTGTCACACCACAGGTACACCTGTTGCACCTCCATCGTTAATTACTTTTGAGGACTTTCTCATCACAGCATGAACTGAGCATGACTTTATCTGGTGACAGGATAATCTCATTACAGATGATGATCTTGTTAATGAATATCCCCAAGACAGAGCAATCTCATTATTAGCCCCCTCAGGATTTGTCACCTAAGAGCCACGGTATGATTAGATTCTAGCTGCACAACATCCTCCCAAATCCTAACGGCCCAACATCTTGAGGCTGAGGTAGCACCCCCAAAGGCACATGAACCACTGGACATATTTAGTTGGGATTTTTGTCCATACATACTTCTGACATACTTCTCAGGTGAACAATAAAGACAGTTCAAGCGCTATGTGCAGGGTTCATCTCTCCGTTGTTCTGGAGAACACAACACAGCACAGCAGCATCAAGGACAACAGAAACAGTGTGGCTTTACCGCATTGATAGTGGCTTTGGGGCAGTACCAGGAAAAGAGGTGTACTCTCTGTCTCCTTGATAGTGCCCCCTCCAAATAATCACTCTGCATGGTATCCTACCTACAAGTTACAGATCTGCTGGTCAACAGTCAGACCTTCATACCACTGTTGTCTTTCCCTGCATAATATATCTATAAAGAACACTGAAAATGATTACCAAGAAAAACATCCAGCTAGTTTAAAATCAACCTGATTTTAATTTTTCCCTTGTTTTTCTGGGAAGGTTAGGGTGCGGGGTGGAACAGTGCTCAGGTCTCGTACAATATAGGTATCTGCTTTGGGCCTCAAGGAGCTGTTGAACTGGCTCAATGGCCTGTGAAACCTTAGCCTGCAAGAAGAGTTCAGTCCTAGAAATCTAATAACAACATAGAGCTTGTTTTACAGAAAACTAACACATTAATTTGAGATAAATGTATTTAACTCAACTGTTTTATAAAAAAAAAGTTTTAGAATATTTACCCTTCCATATGGTCCCATTCAAGGGAAATGCCAAGGAACTAAGTATCATTGCTACTACCATTATTGTAATATGTCATCCTGTGCTTGTACGCAGTGCTTTACAAACATGCAGAAAGGTGGAATTTTTATCAAATACAGTAATAAAGAAGAGGGAAGAACAATGGTTACAAGAGTGAGGGTTATCGAGATGCTGATTTTCTAAATGATCCATATTACAATGCAACCAGTGTTTCCCCTTGCTCCTACAGTGTTAACAAAACCCATGCTAGAAGAGAGATTGGCAATGCAGAAAAGCAATACATTTTCTTAATTAATCTAGTGGATAGCAGGAACCTGAGCACTAAATCCCACCCATTTGATTTCATTAAATCTACTATAAAGGTTAAGCTGCACTTTAGCATTGGCTCTAGACAACCTCGCTCAGCAGAGTGGGGTCAAGGAGATCTCATTCAAGGAGGTACAGCTTAGTAAATGACTATTTATGAGTAAAGGCCTCATAAACAGTTCTGTTTTGATGAGAAAGCTAGACAGTTTGGGGCACACCAAATAGTAAATACAGTATTTTATTTTACCTGCAGTTTTCCTGAGATGTATGCTTTGAAGAGTTTGCAGGGAATTATTCAAAGCTAAATCTCAATTTAAAGCCCCAAGCAACACTGGTGTCGCTGGAAACTCAAATCTCAGCCTCAGGTCACTTGGAAACAGCATCAGGGTCTGTGCCAGAGCAGCCTAGAGCAAGTTCAGGACCAAACAGTGTCCTGTCTCATTTGCCTACAAAAGAGGGTGAGTGGGAGCTAAAACACTTGGTGGAGAGTTGTGTAGCCATCACATGTGTAGCTTATGTAAAACTGTCCCTCAAACTTCAGGGAACAGTCAATAGGATTCAGTCCCCATGTGCGTAGCCTGAGCTTCCAAGTTCCTTCAAGTAACCAGGACCTTGCATGGCAATTAGGGAACACCCCTTCAGACACAGAGGCTACAGCTTTAGCATTACTGGCAAGCTTCTAAAAACACTGATATGGAGGCAATCCTAAGGGAAGCAGGTAAACATGAGTAATTAGAACATTAGGTTTTCAGCTGCATTAATGTTATGCAAAAGATACTATATATGTTGTGTTATCTTTCCACAGCTTAATGTCTGGCCTAGCAGCCCTGGATGCCAAGACTTCCAGTCGATTAGGTATCATAACTGTCACTTACTACCTGTGGACAACATTTGTGGCTGTGATTGTGGGGATAATTATGGTCTCCATTATTCATCCTGGTGGAGCAGCACAGAAGGAGAGCACTGAAGAGGGTGGAAAGCCCATCATGAGCTCTGCAGATGCACTGCTTGACTTAATCCGGTAAGTACATTCATTCTTTCTGCTTTCTGAGGGTAACATTTTGTACATAACTGCATGAGGAACTGTGGCCTGAGGATAAGTTCTGAGCCTAAGGATGAATATTTTGTTTAAATTGAGAAAAAGTAAATTTCAGAAGATGATTTTCAAGTTATCAGATGTTTATACTGGCTGTTTCTATTAAAATTTAAATGAGTGGCTACCAAATGTATCAGAAGTACTAACAACACTGGGGTAAGTTTTTTTTACCCCCACAGAACCACATGTAGCCTGTGGACCTCACCACCAAATCTATTATTAAGGTCAAGAGGGTATTAAAACGTAATGTTAGTTTAAATAAGGGCAGACAGTTGTAATAGGCAAAACCTTAAATATAAGGGCTGAGATCCACATTTTTTAGGAAATAATTCTTAAAAGTGCTGTTACAACAGCTCATAGCAACTCTTAGATAAAGGACAGAATTAGAAAGACCACTGTTGTGATCTTTTTTATTCCTTATTTTTGTCATATTATTTGTTGTGCTTTCTGACTTTTTCTTTTCTTGGTTTGGCAGAAGGGAGGGTTGTTCTTTTGGACCAGCATTAGAGCATTGATGGTATTTTGATAGCCTTGCCTGAATATCCCTCTTTGTCTCAACACTTCAGGTGCTAGTGGGATTAGTTTCCTGACTGAACATAGTATGTGCCTCAGATTTATTTTGCTCATGCAGAAAGACCAAGTTTTGCCTTTGGTTGGTAGTTCCTATACTGAGCAAGGGCTTTTAGGCCAAGTGTGTATCTGAACCACAAAGTTCTCTTTGGAATTTGACTTATTGAAATTAAAAATTTTGTACAGTTTGTCTTTCAAAAACCCAAATTCCTGACCTTGACAGGGTGTCAGCACACAAAATACTTTAATTAGAGTTACTGGGACCTCAAATCATAAGGAACTGGAATGAAAGGGTTATAAAAATTGTTTTTTTCCCCTCCAAGTTGCACTTAGCCAGGCCATCTGAAACCTGCATTTTTTTCTCTTGTATCAATGTCTTACTGAGAATGGGCCAAATTATATTAGTCATGGAGCAGCCACTGAGAGCACTCTCTTTTGTAGCTTTCCAGAAAACCACCGTCTTCATCTGCAATGGGAAGATGCCCACTTCATGGCATCTGTATCTCCCCAGTGACTTTGCCAGGATGCCTGTGCAGTGGAATTCGTACATATATGTTTGTGATACAATGTTAAGTCACATGATTCTGTTTCTGCTGCATAAAGGACTATAATTCATATACCAAGAGGAAGGAATTGAGCAAGTTACTGGAACTGTGAATCCCTTAGTAGGACAGAGTAGCATAAGAAGTAAAAGGGAATTTGACAAAACTGTAATCTTAATGATTATCTTCCCAGTAGCAGTGTTTGGAAACCCTTTCTGGCATGCTGAGCGGTTTCTAAGGTCTTAGACAAGTAAAGGCATAGTGAGAAGTGGTGCAATGTTACAGCCAAACTGACCTTAGAGCTGTCTCTGGAAAAGGGTCTCCCTCACCATAGGCTCTCATCCCCTTCCCCACACCAGCCCAGTTGCTTTTTGAGACCCAGAGTAAGCCAGTTCATGGATGAAAAGGAATTTGGGCATGTGAAATCTAAATTCAGATCCATAGTACTATGTGGCATAAAATGACCGAATGTCTGTATGACTGGAACCTGAGATCCAAGTTATGATCTTGTCTCTTCACCTCTGTCTGGCTAGTCCCTGTACACCACAGGTTTAGTGGTGAGGTTTGGGAATACTTTATTCTGCTGAGCTTCACTGCAGGTAAAAATACTGTGTCCTGATCTAACCATTTGCAAGTATCATCTATAATTTCACTTCCTACAAACATTTACCTGAGCAAATTATAATAGTTTGCATGCATATGTCAGGTATTCATGTTTCCAGCCAGACATGTACTTTTAGTCTGTGAAACGCTGAAGTCTTCACTGGTTTGGGTAGGTGTCAACAATGACAGACCAAGGGGCAACTCTCATTACCAAAGCTTAAAAAGAGAGAATAAAGCTCACTTTGCAGCAGTCACAGCTGAGTCCTTCTACCCTGAGTGCACAAACCGATGTTTTTTATTCCTCCACTACAGAAATAACCACATTTCCTAAATAAATAAATAACACAATTGCAGGGAATAGGCTTTCAGCCTAGGCAAACACTATGAGTGAAATCCTGGCTCTGCTGAAGTCAATTGCAAACCTCCTAAATATCAATGTGGAAGTCTGGATTAAATGTAATGATGTATCTGCTGGTTTGAGCTAGAAAAGCTGATCCTTTAGCTCAATGATAAATCACTTCCATTCACAGCTGGAGACCATCTTTTTCGGCCCAGATTGGCTTATCTTCTCAATTCATTAATTTCCTCTCAATTTATCAATTGCATGTGTGCACAGAAGTTTACACAGGAAACATCTGGTATTCTGCAAACGAAGAATGCTAAATGTACAAGTGGAGAGATGATACATGTGACATAATTGTGGGGTTTGTTTTAAAAGTATGACTGTTGGCATGGTGATACACATATTCACCTTCACTGATTTCAGGTTTGAAGCCACTTTAAAATGGTGAAATATATTATTATTTCTTGTGATGTGATATATGACATTGGCACATCTGGAATTTTTGGCAGGGAGGATGTTGCTAGAAATTTAATTCCTTGAAATTTTGGGTGAGGATTTTGGTTTTAGAAGTGGTTTTAATCAGAAATTAAAGAATGTACTGACATAGCAATAAATGAAACCAAGAACTACAGCAGAGCCTCATGGTCATCCTAAACACCTGCAACATTAATCAATAATCATACTACTATTCGGCATTGTTTTGCAGATGGTGCTTCCCTAATATATTTGTCTGTTATGTAAAAAAAACCCCAGCAATAAAACCTCCAGTGTATAGGACTTGATTAGGACTTAACAGTGACACCGTACTGCATAATTCTGAAATGGCTTTAAACCTCACATCAACCAGGAAATACATAATCTCATCAACACTTTGAATTTCATGCTTCAAAAATTGTATCCACAAGTCAACTATTTTTTGCTGTGCTAAACAACAGTACCTGAAAGACTTCCTTTCTAAAGGGAACCCCAAGAGTTTGGGGACAAGATCTGTGGATATTAATCTGCCCCTATTGATTTCCTCCTGGATTCTGTTTGGACAGAGGTGCCACTGAATGCAGCAAAATAGAAGTGTTTTCAACATTCAATTAGTCTTTGTACCTAAAATCCTTAGTGCTGCTTTGGCCTTAAACGTCTGACTTTTTGCTTGAATCTGATCCAGCTTTAAACCAACTACATCTTCTGCTCTCTGTGGAAGATATTTCTATAACTACATAGTTCACCTTCGTACCTGTGCAGGAATCTCCCCTTGCATAACGTGTCCCTCTATTGACAGTGTGCCAGGATCCAGACTAAGGACAAGTAATTCAGAATGCAGCTGTGAGTCTGAGGCTATGTAGGAGACGCTGTTCTGATGATGCTTCTCTCTTTTGCTGCCACTGTATTACTACTTTGAGACAGATGTACAAATCTGCTGTAATTATATTCAAGGTTTCTGGTGCAAGCACTGCAAGGCTCATGAAAGTATATTTTCTTCCATATTTCAAACTATAAATCCTCAGGCTAAGGATCATCTTGTTCTCTTTAATGCAGCTGGTACTTTATGAATTTTAATGTATTTATTCTCATGATGTGCAATACTTCTGTGAGGTAGGCAAGGACCATTTTCCTTTCTTACAGCTAGAGAACCGAGACATATGGAAAAGAAATTACCTCACTGAGGATTGTTCAGAAAAATCTGTGGTGCCAGGGGAAATATTCCCAGCTCTATGAGGCCTAGCAGGGGTCTTGTTCCAGGAATGTGGCTTTTGGGGCACCCCAATGGAAGTAATAGCAACACACATCTTTATCTTCTTTTTCCTGTGTGAATTATCAAAATTAACTCTGTACTATGTCCCCAAAAATGAAAGAGTGAATTTTTAGTAGTCTTTTGTGAGTTAAGAAACGAAGAAAGGCAAGATATCAATTTTTAAAAATAATTCAGACTTTGAATGTTTCATTCAAAAGAACAGAAAGGGACATACTTACAGAAATAGCGTTAAATATAAAATACTGAGTTTAATTCTGCAACGTATATTCACCTGACAAGCAGAATAGAAAATGCCTATAAATTGGTGACGAACACTTGTAAAACAAGATATGTGACTCAGGACCACGCTGTTTATGTTAGCTGGTAATATTTCCACCATATTCTGTTGCCATTATCAAAATACCTTTGATGTAGAAAGGTAAATCCTGCTGCAACTTAAATTATGCTACTTGCATTTGTCACCAAGGAAAATAAAATGTGGCTTATGAGATAAGAACAAAGAAGCAAACACCGTAAACATTCACATGAGGAAACAAATCCTAGTCAAACTGGGCATTCACCCTCCTGTTTTATATAAGGTTGGTTGTATGTGCAAATGTGGGCACCAGCGAGTGCAGGGTTCACACACATATTTAGTTTATCTTAAGTCTAAACTGACAGCATGACATTGCAAGCTTATTCAGTTCAAAAGCTCCAAATAAAACAATTCTGTGAATACAGGATCAAATCGTGCCTTAACCTATGACACACAAATTTGTACATTTCTGAAGTTTACTGGAAGGATAAGTAAGAGCATTTTGCCCCTGAATATTCAGGATTGCATCCAATTTAACAGCAGGTACTAGGAAACTCAATCTGGCTTAACCAAGAGCGGGGTTTTGTTTTTTATAGCATTAATAGTTAGCAGAGGATATAAACACTGTAAAGGATTTATGTTTTCATGGGAATCCTGAGCACTCTATAAAATAATTTCCTTTCCCATTTTTCAAGCTAAGAGCTATATTCTATTTTATTGAAATTGTGTTTCTTGAAAATGGGGCAGGAGAAACCCACTATCTGCTGTAGTTTGGAAAAAGTCCAGGCTGTGCGGAACTAGAAATCACACTTTTAAAAGTTCGCAGCTGAAGACTGAATTGTATATACATGCAATAAGATATTTAAGAGTGCATAAAATGATCCAGAGTTTAAACTATGAAAGAATCTTTTTAAATAACTTTGCCCTACATTCATCTATCTTTTGCCAAAAGCTGCTGTGTACTATAATATAAATATTTACCTCTCCCCTATGGCAAACTACCATTTTTTACTCATTTCAGATTGCCAGTTTTATGTCACAAAACCAGCCTGGTGCCATCACTGTTCTGCACTGTATGTGACCAGATGTTCACTTCTAGTTAATTTCTAAGCAGTTCAGGCTGCACAAAAGCCTGAACCTCAAGCATTTACAAAGGACTCTGAAGCCCCTAAATGTGTGGGTCCTATTTGGCACAAAGAGAAACCAATATGGAAAAAAGATAATTCCATGATGAAAACAGGGCTGGGGAGATGGACTACGAAGCAGTTTCTGCTCTCTGGTCAGGAGACCTTGGTCACAGAGGAGGAGGTGCATGGGGGCCAGGAGCTAAAACTGCATTGGGAAAGCTTCAACCCTGAAGGGGAATAAATCATCCATCCTCCTGACAATTGGCCTGAACATCTTCCAATGTAAACGTACACTTTTTATGAAATAACTTCACCTTGCTGGAACCATAGTGGAAATGCACTGGGCCTGTCATGTTACCTTTGACATGATACAGCCTTTTCAAGATTCCTGAAGATGTGATGTACCTGTGCTTCCACTCCAAAGAATGGTTTTCTCCGAAAGCCGTAGCCCTGTCGGGGCTGTGTCAGGACATTTTCTTTCAGAAGCAGTGGGGTAAGGAGATCCACCCTCCAGATCCTTTACTGGAACTGAAAGGCCATGCAACAGTGTCACCCTCAGGACAGATAAAAAGTCCATGTGTTTGGCAAAATGATTCCACAATATGAGTTCTGCTCTGTTTTGCAAAAAGAGACAAGCAAGACAAAATGGCTTAGACCCAATCAGTAATTTTTGCATTCTATTAGTATCTTTTATCACAATGATGAGGATATAAATGCCTCATTAATTCTGCAAAAGCCTTCTTTGGTCCTTTCAGCAGAAGGTAGTAAGATTGATACTGAGAAATGATGAGGCACTGGAGGTGAATACTGATGTGCAAGATGCATCCTCCCGTGGGCCCTGAGATAGGTCATTTGTTCAATCTTGCTGAATTAAATTTTGCCCTGGATTTCAGGGGTGCAAAATCTGATGGAGCCCACTGACACCAGCAGGAAGGTATTTCAGAGGTATACACATATGACTAAGGACAGGATTTGTGGCTCATGTGGTACAGTAACAGTAGTCAGGAGTCTACACAGCGGATGATGAAATCATGCAAAGGACAGCAAAAGGAAACAAATTTTTGAGATTAGGATAATGTCACTGAGAAGGGCCTCAGCCTATAGTAAATAGGAACCACAGTGCTGTTCATTCCTATGCACAGCCGTAAAACCTGGAAACTTTAAAGTTGTCATGTCAAGCTACTCAGACTCCATTTTTACTCTCTTTGTATCCCTGATGTATAGAGTGACAGGGTAAGATCTCACACACTGAAGTATTAGAATACTGTCAAATACCCAGTCTTAAAACAATATTCTTGCAGGCTCAGCTATGATAGTTCAAATCTGAGAGCAGAGTGTCCAAAGCTGTTTTATGCCCAGCGCAAATATAGGCCAATAAAATATTATGAGGACGTGTATGTAGCAAAAACCCAGTCTGTCTGGTGGCTTTAATTCCACAGCGTGGGAGACTGCAGCCAAAGGCTGTCTGGTGTGGCAGGGATTAGGTACTGATAACATCAAAGTCTGAGAGCAAAACCAGATTGCTGCTGCAAAGCAGAGTGCCCCAGAGGGAACGGGTGTTCTGAGTCAAGGAAACAGCATCTGCCATACCTGTGGCTGCTCTTATGCTAGAGCAGCTGACCTAATTTCTTAATAAAAAGGTCTGCAAAAGCTGAATGCTTTGAGTTAACAGATGTTGTCGTCGGGACTCTGAATGAGTATTTCAGATATTCAGTAGTATAACTGCAACCAGAATTTGGCCTATTATTTCTAATAGAAGTCACTCAGGAGCCATCAAACTGGCTACCCCAGTAGCTGTAGGCTAATGTTCTGTGGACAATTCAGCTAACAGCATGAGTAGTAAAGCAGTTTAACAGTGTTGATATTTGCATCACTACTGTAATTCTTGGAGTCAGCAACCTTCTGAAGAGAGCAAGAGGGCTTCCACGTCCTGTGGGCAGTGCCAAGGCACAGCCTGAGCTGAAAAATGGCTTCCCAGCACAATTCAGCTTCCTAAAGCAGCAGCAATCTAGGGGAGCAAAACTGAGCAAATAGTGTTAGTTGGTAGGTTAATTGCTGGGAGACAATAGAGAAGGAAAGAGGACCTCCTACTTTTGGCAGTGGTAAGGTGCTAAGTAGTCCCATGTGTAATGGGAAGCTGCACCCTCACGGCTCCTTAGACCAGGTGCTGTCTATACTTGATACAAGTTGTCAGGATTTTCTTCAAATTCCATGGCTACCAAACCACAGAACACATGTTGCCTTAGTTATACATACACACTTCTAACTCGATACATCCTTACATCTGAATCCTCTTATCCCACACAGAATTAAGGAAGCACTCCAAAATTTGCTAGTAGAAGGAACCGTCACAGCAGGATGTAGTCAGACAAGGTGTTTAGCAGGTCACTTGTGCAGAGATGCTGCTGTCACGGCAAATGCAGGCCAGGTATGCCGTGCCAGCTGATGTTCAATAGCTCACAGTCTGTGGAAGGTTCACTGAGCTGATATTGAATTTTCATGCACATTCACTCTTTTAGCCTGTGTTGAATGCTCCTGCTCTGTCTGGCAGAATTCCTGAAGCAGAAGATGCTCTGGGAAATGTCCTTCCACAGGGCAGGCAGTACCTAGCTCTTAATTTTTTATGAAACCAGAAACCCTATGTCTCAGTTTCTGTTTTACACGCATATCTTTGTCTTAGACCTAAATTTATCGATGTTCCACACCAGCCTCACTCACTGTTATTCTCTATATTTAATTCCCTATTATTACATACATTTATTTCTGGTAGGAATGCTGAATTCTACCACTGAGGTTAGAGACAATGTTGCTTGTACTAGAGAAACGAATCCCAGGTCACTTTAAGTGACACTATTATTTTGTGTCCTGTATCTTGTAAGCAATCTGAAAGTAATGCTGGAAATTTAGAAGCATTTTACCTGCTTAGCTTTCTTAATTGAATAAATGCAACAGCATTTATATGTGGCGACAGGAGTGAGTAGCTCAGCTTGCATTATTGCTTCCTAAGTACTGGCAGTATCTTTAATTCAAAATATGTCAGTGATAAACACTGTGCCTGTTCTGAGTGGAGGCGCAGCCTCACTTTACGATCCTGACACCAGATCCATGTGGGTAGATCTTTCATCTTGTGCAGAATTGCAGTAAAGCTAGTAGAGATCTGCAGGGGCCAATGTGATTGCAGGCTGAATGCCTGGAAGATAGGTGGGCAGAGACTGACAGGCTGCAACACCCTGCCATTAATTTTGTAATATGTTTGAGCAAATGCAACTGTCTGGATTTTGTGCTAGACGGAAGCTCCTACCCCAGCGAGCATCCCCCAGCACTCAGGTTTGGTGGGCCAGAGACCCACAGGAAGGCTGCCCCGAGGTAGCCAGGCTGGCTGGCAGTTGTGAGGATCCCGCCAGACCTCCTTATCCCAGTTCCATAGTAACAAGTCAAATCCTCCAAAACCAGTCGCACTTCAATGTCTTCTGAAACATTCCCAGGAGATCCCTGCCAAACATCCAGCTCATGGCTGGAAATATTAACGTACAGCAAAACATATCCCTAAAGCAAGAATTTCTCAAGTGTTTCTGAAGAGGCTTGACTGAACCAACAAACACTCCCAGTCATCTCCCAGATCTAGGTGACAGTTTGATACTTTCTTTTCATTATTTGTTTTTAGTCCATTAGAGTTCTTATCCATCAATTGCTCTCTTGAATATTTTTAATTAACAAAACAAAATTTTGGCTAATACTGGATTTTTTTCAATCCAAGTAAACCAGCTTAAAATAAAAAATAAGCCGAGGCTCTGGCAAACATATCCAGGTCAGCCCTTCACTAGATAGACTGTATAGCTTTGGTAAGGCTAGTCTCAAAGACTGGATCACAGTGCATAATATATTAAAAAATACTGGGAGAATTCCAGCATCCAGTATTAAGTGGGTAGTTGTAATTCCTGCAGGATAAAGAATGATAAAGAAACAAAATGCTTTAATCCTCCACAAATTTGTCTAACATTTAATCTAGCTACTAACCATATGATATTTCCTTTCTCAAGCAGTCTTAATTGTTCTTAATTCTACTAATTAGGACTATAAAACTAAAGGAGCAAGTGGAAATCATCAGCAATTAAATTCATATTTCTTTGTAAAGCTGTGGCTCATATGTGACATGCATATTGAGAGCCGTGCAGGAATCCTCAGTGTGCATGTATGCTTTCAGAATATTTCACATTCACACAGCAGGTCAGAGCACAGTCACCACACACGCGCTCTTGTAGCACCTTTCATCTGATTATCTCAAATCACAAAACAAAGGTGATTTAGTGTTAATGAAGCCTTTAACAATCTGGAAGCAGAATTCCCTTATGAGGCATATTAAGGCAGTAACCATCTTTACACTCCAGTGCTTCCCCCTCCTATAAATATCCTCTCCATCTTCCCAGGTCCAGCTCCATCCAGCTGTTCATCAGTTAGTCCCCTGTGTCAGCCAAGCCCCTGGGGCTCAGGCAGAAGGTTGTGTCTGCATCTGATAGGAAAGTGATACACAGCTGGCTGTTGTCTGTCTTGCTTTGGCTACAGATTCAACATTTGAACCAGAGAATCATCAGCTTTATGGATGACTTGCAGACATAACCAGATGCTTTGCTCTGTTTGTTACCAGGGTGAAAGCTCTGTTGATGGCCGCACAGCACTCCAACGTACAGTACTGCTTGAGTGTAGTGAGTGTTCATTGCTAACCACATCACTATATGGTGTCTAAAGTGTTTAAAGCTACATCACTCCAATTAAATGAAAGTGTGTACAAAGGCATTGCATTAATTTAACTAAATCTTGCTAACTTATGATAATTTCCTTATGTGGAAAGATGGACTAGATGACCTTTAAACATCCCTTCCAACCCAAACCATTATATGATTCCATATGGCCAAAGCTGCTGTCCTCTGCTGTCACATCCCCATAGCACACAGCTATCATCATAGCCAGGGCTTTTAAACAGGGCTGGTAAAATGGAAGGAGATGTTGCAGTGTACAGCACAGCTAGTGTATGCTGTTATCCCGCAGGAATGCCTTGTAGCAGATCAGGCTGCAAGGGGCAGGTAATCTGAACTGTCTCACCTGTACCGACCTGAGGAAAGGCCAGGACGGTTAAAGAAGAGTAACTAAAGTGCTGTGCATCAACCTCATATCTTGCCTGGTAGTAACTTCTCTGTGTAACACTAGTTTGCCCTAAAGCAACAGCTTTATCAAAATGACATATGATGCCTTTATGTGATTTTTCTGCTTTCACACAGCAGGCCAACAAAACCGTCTCATTTTCAGTCTTCTGTTTCAATCATTAGACAGCACTACTACCCTTTAATTAAAATTCTTTCCCCTCTGCTTTACTCTGAAAAGGATAATTAATTATCTCTTTGTAGCAAGCGTTCTCAGTGCCTGATGCCACTGAAACAGAATCTGCCTCATAATTTTAAGTGCCACCATAATGTCACATTATGATCACTTAAAATAGCAATAAAATTGTTTTTTCTGAGCCAGTGCTGCTCAGCATGTTCTTGCTGCAACTCCATTAGCAGCAAGCATATGCTGCTGCTGCAAAGAGGAAAGTGTCTGGAAAATGTCACGGTTCAGCATGCTTTAACTGTATACATATATATATATATATATATCAATTCTCTTTGGAATGAAAATGGGCTTTTCACATATACTTGAGTGATGTCCTGTCTTGGAGCTTGAGCAGGACTTTGAATAAAAAGTCTTTTGGTTGGAGAATTCAGGAGTTTCTCCTTGCATAAATAAATGTATATTAAAGCATATAACTGGGTCATAGACTATCACTGTCTTCTGCGCTGAGGTTCAGAAGCTTTGGGCTGAAAATAAATCAGTTCTGAAAATGATCCTATTAGAATCATCACACAAATCTTGATTTCCAAATGCTGCACAGAAATATATGACTTTTTAGCTTTTCTGCCCAATTATACTATGATTCCTCTTTGAAGCCTGTAGAGGGTGTGCTCTCCATTTCAAATTAGGATTGAATGTCTTTCTGCAAAGTAGTAATCTAGCTCAAACTGAAGTTATAAATTAGCTCCAGATATTATTGGGTGAAATGTTATGGACTGAGATACAAAGAAAGTCAGAAAAGATTATAAAGTCCCTATGGGAATTTAAAATCTATTGGTCTCACTGCAGATCTCATAGCATATGGTCATTGTCTTCCTCTGTGGCTCAGCTGTGAGCAAAGATGAAACTGTTGGCCTCACTTCAGGCTCTTGTTCTGAAGCCTCAGAACCATATTAAAATACAATTTAGCAGAGATTGTACAGCTCTGATCTCAATTCTTTTAATCAGGAATGAGATCCTCTTCTTGAAAAGCAAACTGTTCTCAACCAAACCACTGCAAAGTCTACATCACTTATGATTTTAGTGATGAAAGTGTATCGGGAGGTACTACAGTTTGTGAATTATCGCACAGGAGTACTTAGAAGACCCAAAGTAGATTACAGTACCCAGGGGTATCAGGAACACATCCCTGAACACTGACTCTGTCTTGAACAGCTCATTATTTAAGTAGGGAAGACAAAATATTGAGTAAAGGAATGTTCTTCTCCCTAGTTAGTTAACGTTGCCCCAGTTACAACATGGAGACAGTGGCAGAGCCAGAAACTGAAACTAGAGCTCCTGGGTCTCACTCCAGCTATTTAGAAGCAAGTCCCAAAACTTTAATTCTGAGGAACTGTTTCTCTGTGGAGCCTTGCTCAGTCAGGTACAGCTGTATGGCATGAGTGGGAGAGAGTGGCAGTCTTCTGCACTCATCCAGCCCTTGCTCTCTAGGAGGGCGAGTAACTGATTATTCATGGGAGGCCCAAGACACAGTGAACAGAAGTTGTTTTCAGTTCCATAGAAATTATTCTTTTATTTGTTCATTTTTAGGAACATGTTTCCAGCCAATCTTGTTGAGGCCACATTCAAGCAGGTAAGTAGCTATATTCCTTTTACCACTGATGAAAGAGGTGAGCCAGCATTGCATAAAACATGAATCTTCGTAAAACAGAGTCCAGATACAGACATTGTATATTACTCCAGATACTGTTAGTACCTTCAGCATTTAGGAATTAACGAGCCATTAGCCTCGGCAGCCTTGGTATCTGAATGCAAAACAAACAAGCATAAAATGACAGTGTGGCTAGAGAGTACATATGCACACCTATGTCAGCTCCACCTCCACCCAAGGCCAGGTCTTTGAGGACCTTGAGAAGGGTCCTGTAGGGAAGTATAACAGTTTGTGCCAGTTTACCTAGAGCATGGTTTCTCTTAATACAGGACTGCAGTCACAGGGTAGCTGGAATCTCTTTAAAAATGCACAGTAACACCACACAAAGGAAGAACAGAATACCATGTCCAATTAAAGAAAGAAAACAATGTGTTTGGGAGGAATCTAATTACTCAGCTTGGAATTTGGCCAGAAAACCTCATCTAAAAGTTCTGAGTGAGCAAGAGGCATGGCTATATTTATTTCACCTGAGGGAGTATCTTATGGGAACATTACCTCTGACGAGACAAAGAGGAGGGCGCTCAGCCTCTAGGGAGTCATTCCCGATTATGTCTTTATAGAAAAGTAGCTCTATCAGGAGATGATGTGTTTGCTGTACAAGGGTCTGATTATACGAACCTCTAATTTTGCTGTGCTTTTCCAAAAATTCAACTGTTTTTATGGATTTTAGCAGCATAGGGACAGAAGCTGTCATTCTTTTCATGCTTATCCTTTTAACATGCAGCCTTGTTGAAACAGAGCACTTAGGAGGTCTCATTAAACTATTAATTCCTGCTGGGATATTATAATGAAAACTATTTTGTTTTCTTTCAGTATCGCACCAAGAGTATTCCCATCATTAAATCTAACAAAGCATCATCTGAAAGCACCACTCGTCGCATCATAATATATGGAATCCAGGATGAGAATGGATCCAATGTCCAGAATTTTGCTTTGGATATCACTCCCCCTCCTGAAGTGATTTACAAATCAGAACCAGGCACTAGTGACGGCATGAATGTGCTAGGGATTGTGATATTCTCTGCCACAATGGGTAGGTTTCAGACATGTTTGCTTTGTAATAATCCAAGTATCCATTTAAGAGAAAAATGTAGGGGTTGGGTTGTTTGGTTTCTTGAGTCACCTTTTTTAACTGCTTCTGTCTAAACTTTGTGGGGAAAAAGGCAAGACTGTTACAGAGCTGTTCTCCCAACCTTTCTAAGATAAACCTTCAAAATCCTTGATGACTTTTGTTCCGTGCAGTTCTGTTTTCTGTGCATGCACTTACATTATTTTCGTTTCAAATTTTTCTGGATTATTTTGAGCTTTTATTTATGAACTGCTTGTTTCCTGACTGTAAGAAACACTAAGACGGTGTGCTCAGAGGAGGTAGGAATTACTATACCAGGTCAGACCCATGGCCCTTCTGCCAATATTATGTTTCGCTCTCTGGACAGTTGCAAAAATCCCAGACAAAGTTTCAAGGAATTCTGGAATAAACAAGTCCGTAGCAGATTTTCTTTCCAAAGCCCAAGAAGTTAGTACACTTTTAAGGCCCAGAGCTCCAGGTGTTGTATTACAGGAATAAAGAACTTCCCACACTGCTCTTGGTTCAGGGGGCATCAGGCTGAGACACCCCCTGCTCTCATGGCTGGACGTTTCATCCCTGCAGCTGGCAGTCCAAGCAAAACCTGCTCCCAGACCAACTCCTTGGCTGAAGTTCCCTTCACCAGGCAGAAAATGACTAACCCTGGAACCTGCCCTGTCTGTTGTTCTTACTCATTCTTAGTCACATTTTTACCACATGATTAGTATAGAATATAACTGTCACTGTAAGAACCCAACTCAGATAACGAGCCTCAGTGGTATCTTGAACAAATGAGCTACAAAGGTATATAGTTTTATCAGTTTTACATCTGTGGATCTTCTTTTTGATTGAAACTGCTTGATTTTATTTTTGCTGTCCTGCAATCCTGATACTTATATATCATCTAGTAGCTTATCATAGTGGATTCTAAGAGTTTCTGCCTGGCTAATTTTTTCAGTCTAACTTGCTGGAGGAACTAGTTGGTGCCATGTGTCTTTTATTATGTTTTTGGATTTGGAAGAAGGATTTTGAACAAACATGCCTTAGTTAATCATAAAGTTCTGATGATTTTTCCAAAAAAATGCTGATCAAATTTTACTTATCTAAATTTATTCTTGGAAGTTAGTCTGGTCAACAGAGATAGTTCCATAAACCATCTTTGACTGTATTTACTGTATTATGGTTCATACCAGCACAAGGGGTCAAAAATCAAGCCTGGAATTAGCAGATTTGTCTCTTTCAGTTTCTCCAGTGGGTGGTATTCCATATGCAACACCGCTGGAAACTGTCTGTCCCCCAGTTTGTAGTATTTTATAGTCAATTCCCAAACTACAATGTCACAGCAAACACTATTCCAGTCAAAAAGTATTGGATATGAATGAATTAATTAAATGTGCTTATTATGGTCAAAGGCAATTTTATACTTCTGAGCACAGAAGATCATTCATTGTCTTCCCACAACTGAACGTGTTACTTTCAGCATGCCCCTAAGCCTTGCTGGCCTGGAGCTCAAGAGGTGAAAGCTGAGAGATGGTTTCTTCCTGGCCGACGTACAGAGAATGTACCACCGGTACTGCCATGTACGGCATAGTCCCGACTGCTGGGTCACCTGTGACTGTATCAGCCATGAACAAACCTGGGACACTAAACACTCAGAAATTGTCATCTACCAGTGACTATTTCAGACTGTAACTTTGAACAAAGGATGCAGCCAAGCATTTGTCACTGTCTTCATCCTTCTGCACCGCCGTCCAAAAATGGAAGCACAGAACCAAGAGGCATGTGGCTTCCATCTCTATGAAAGAAAAGCATCTTTCGAAAGCTTTTATTTATTGCAAAAAAAGTATATAGGCCTTGGTGCTTTGTAACAGTTTTGCTCACTTTGGCTAAGTCTTATTTGCACAAACGTCTTTTCACACCACTTTGGCATAGAAAAACAGCATTAGGGTGGGTATGAGTTCTACAGCTTGTTTAAGGTCCTTGAACAACATAAGAATAGCATAAAGGGACAAGAGTTTAGACTTGAGCTAACTCTTTTCCTAGGCAGGAGTTGAATTGCTTTGTAATCTCAGTCCAGGAATAAATCCTGTGCCTGAATGACTGGACTTCTTTGCCAGGCATGCATTAAAATAGGCAACATTTGACAGGCAGAATGTGAGGTCACAACGCGTGTAAAGCCTGGATGCTGAGCTCGGCTGTGACTGCCTATACTACCTCTTCTTACGCAGTGTGCAGGAATTTCTTTTAGAGATAATGACAGTGGCTAAGCACTGAGACATCTGATCTTTTTTTCTTGGAGGAGCACACACTATTTATTTGCTGAAGTGGAACTTGGTATGTCAGGGCTGCAGACCGGAGGCCCCAGTCCTGCCTGCTCCCTGGTCTGTCCCCACCAATAGACACGTGCTTAGGTAGGACAGTGTTTTAAAGAGCAAATTTCGGTTATTCCTGTAAAATGAAAAAGAAGGCATTTCTTCTTTTTGATATTATACAGAATTAGAAGATAAGACTCTTGTAAAACTGCCACCACCCAGGCTAGAAGAGCTGAACTATATTTAATGTCCTATTACCAAAGATGAACAACGTGCTTAACGAAAGTGTTGTTTTCTGACCTAAAAGTTAAAGCTTAGATGAATATTAACAGGCTTACAAACTCACATCTTGAATGCACTGTTATTGTGAAATCCCTGGATAAGACAGCTGAAAGCCTCCCTCCCTGCCTCAGGAGGGGATTGCCCTGGAAGCAGTGCTGCCTGAGACGTGGCTCACGAGCGCAGATGTGGGCTCCAAGGGACAGAGCACAGGCTTCTGTTCCAAGCAAGGACACTGCATATCCAGAGCAAGTGGCAGCATGCACCCCACTCGTAGCCCCCTGTTTCCCCATGAAACTCCCTTCAAAGGCAGTCTCACCTGGTGCAGCTAATTTTTGAAATGCTTCCTTGAGCAACTAATTCGGTTACTTATAATCCTTTCAGGGAGGGATGGCAGAATATCAACGATATAGGAAAATGACATCTATTTATATGCATTATTGGAAACTTAACACTGTCTGGAGGACATATGGCTAGATGACACATTCCAGAGCTGTATTTCTTTCCTTTCTGAGCACTGGATGCACATAAATGGGTTTTCTTTGCTTTCTTCTTTGCTGGTTAGTCTGTATAGCAATTTAGCTTTTCTTCCCATGAATTTGCATTTCCTTACCTCCCCCAAGTTTTCAAAGCCTGACTGGTTATGAGGATTGGTTGTTATTATGTAGACAGATAACTACTGAAAATAAGATGGAGGCTCCCTTACTAACTCCCCATTACCAGAACAAACCTCAGATACTGGCTTTGCCCCAGGAGCATCTCATGGGTGCTGTCCAGTTGTATGCCACGCACAGCAGTAAAGCGGACTGCAGGCAGAGACAGCTTCCTTCACTAGAAAAATGTTTTTCAGTTTGTTTTCCATGGATCCCTCAGAGCAGATAAATCCTTCTCGGGGCTCTATGAAAGATAGTTAAGGAAACAGGCTTGCTACCAGGGGCACTAAATCTACAGCACCAAAGTTTGTACCTCCACAGGGGAACTGCCAGGGAACTGCAAACGAAAAATCACCCAGCTAGGAGAGAAAGCCCTGTATGGAGCCAAAGCGCAAGGCTGTGGCCTCGCTCCCCCACGCTCTTGTGTTTCTGTAAAGTGAGATTTTCAGATAACCGTGTTTCTTTATACAGCATGAAGATCTATATTCATCCAGTCATCTCCCACTTAGTTCACTTTGAATTACAGCAGGGAGGGAAAGCACGGGGGCTTTGCATGGAGGCAACTGAGAAATTGAACCTGAATGCCTTTGTTTGCAGGTATAATGTTGGGAAGAATGGGGAACAGTGGCGTTCCTTTGGTCAGCTTTTGCCAGTGTTTAAATGAATCTGTCATGAAGATAGTGGCAGTTGCAGTTTGGTAAGTAACCGTTTCAGTAAGAATTATTTTTTTTTTTAAAGAGCAATTTCAACAGAAGAAGGTGCACAGAAATCTCATAAACTTATTTCCAGGGAAAGAAATGAGGGTGAATGATCCTCAGCTTTGCGGGGCCTCAGCATTTGAAGGAAGATACATACACACACATCCTGTCCCTGGCTTGTACTGTCATCTTGACAGAGGCACCCTATATATTACTCCCAAATAACAAAACATAGTATAGCTGGGTGTGTGTGTGCTGTATGCACTAGGAGCACTGCCAATCCTTGGGCATGCCAAGAGGGATTATAATACATCCAGCCCACACAGGGAGAAGCATGATGAGATGCTCAAGCTGGTCCTTTCATCCCTTACAGCAATGCTGCACTAGAAATACCAGTCTATCTTCAGCTTGCTCAGGAGAGGGGTGGGCTCTTGTGCTGATGTGACTGTACTGTCATTAGCCTGATTGCTGCTAGCCTGGCTATCTCTGCACTGAACAGTACAATGGAGATGATATACCCAGAGTGCTTGGCTCTCAGGATGTCTCCAGTCAGCAGAATAGTCAGTCCTCAATGAACTGTCCTAGGCCATGTAACTTAGGAAAAGCCTTCAGAGCAACCCTGAATTACACTGAGAGCCAGCTAGACCTGCCAACTCACCTGCCCCAAAGATCAGAGGAACAGTAAGGGACTGCCAACAGTAAGAATGATCAGCTTAGCGTCTTCCCCACCCTTCAGAAGGTCTCCTAATGTGGCTCAGCAGGGGAATCCCACTGCCAGCGCTCAGCATTTGTTTCTGGCTACCTGGTGGGTCAGGGAATGATCACTTGGTTAGGTGGGTCCAAGGGGGTGGTAATTTCTGGAAGGATGAGGGGGAAGTGGCAAGTCTCTGGACATGGCACAGCTGGAAGTGGAAGATGGCTGGATGCCCCCAGGTTTTGGTTTTTTTCTTTTTAATCTTAAGCTTTTTGGTGCCCATGGCTTTATGTCTATCCATGCACAGAAACACAACAGTTTTGATAAAGCGCCTTATCCTACATCCAGTCCAGAGGGTGTTCAGAAACTATCTGCCCTGAATTAAACTCCCAGGCAGTTCAAGAGCATGTCTAGTGCATGTTGGTGTTTCTCCCATGTATTCCAAAGGCAACATAAACATTTACTTAACAGCTTCCAACTAAAATCCGTGAACAGTTACACAAGCACAAACACATAAGCAGAGTTTAGGATTCATTCCCCCTCTCCCTGGTAACTAACCTGCTTTAAGCTAAAAAGTCAGAGCTACCTTCTGAACCAAAACACTTTCAAGTCATTCCTGACTAGCAACATATCCTCAGCTGTGCTGAGGAGTACGCCACATAAAAGATTATTTAACCTGATGCTTCAGGCACACTCCTCAAGTGTGAGAGAGAGGGGCTTAGTCTGGTAAAACAACGGAACCCAGCTTGTGCTACTTCCAGACAGGCTGCTGCTACTGCACTGCTACTGGAAGGATTTCCCAGCTCGTACTGTTTGATAGAAGTGAGCCATCTGCTAATAATATTTGTCTTTCTTTTTGCTTAGGTATTTTCCATTTGGAATTGTGTTCCTAATTGCTGGTAAAATCTTAGAAATGGATGACCCTTCAGCCATTGGGAAGAAACTGGGTTTCTATGCCGTTACGGTGGTTTGTGGCCTGGTGGTGCATGGACTGTTTATTCTGCCAATGATGTACTTCTTTATCACCAAGAAGAATCCCATTGTCTTCATCAGAGGGATTCTTCAAGCCTTGCTCATTGCTCTGGCCACATCCTCCAGGTATTATACCATTTCTAGACAGATGCAATAAAATACTTGCTAGCTCCTTACTACAGCTTTCTTTTGGGAACAGCACACTATAGCTGTACTGGAGCAGATATATTTGTATCTGAACAATGGCCTGTGTACAATTCACTGGTATAATTTTAAAAGATGTGACTCTCAACATTTGGAAGTTATGTGGGAGCCATTTGACAATAATGTTTGTCACATTGTTTTTCCTCAGTTTAAAAAATATTGGACAAAAACGGTTTTTCTTAGAGGACTAGAAAAGAAATAAGGATATTTTTTCATAAAACAAACATTGTGCTTCTACAAAGTTAATATATATAAGGGACACACAGCTTGTCCAGACTTCATTTTTGGTATTAGTGGAGAACCTCCTAGTTCAATCATATGGAAACATTTTACCCTTTCTACTCATCTTAGTCTTTGGTTTTTGGTACATGAAGAAAAGCCTGTGGTTGCAAGCTATTGTCCAGGACTGGGAAAGTATTTAGTTGTTCTGCTCAAGGAATAATATTTTTTGCGTCCTTTTTAGGGAGGATGTACAATGAGTTTTAACCATAGCTGAACAAAGGTACGGTGAAAATGGGAAACAGCTTGTGAACTGGTTATGAAAATGGCTCCCAACACGGATAAACTGGTGCATGAGAAGTGCTTGAAAGGGCTGGAATTGACTTGCATGGAGTGGAGACAAGAATGACAAAATAACATTTTCGTGTAGCTGTTACCATGAAAATACAGTTTCATGGCATCTGTGGCTGGAGGCTTATTACTCTGAAGTAACAAGAGCAGCTATACCTACCACTTTTTATGCAGTAACAAAGCCACAGTACAAGTGGAAAATGCCAGGTAAATAGGTCTCTTTAGCACATCTTACATATTTATGATTTCTACTGTCAGCTGTAAAGGAGGAGGGCTAAAGAAAGGAAAAGATGCCTTTCTTTTATCTCATTTTTGCTTTTGGATTTTTGACGTTATTATTGTTATTTTACAGGAAGAGTGGAAAATATTGAATTCTTATCCAGATTTTGAAATGATGACTGCTAGTGATAAACACCTGCCTTCATCTATCTAATTTAGCCTTCAAATTAGTAATTAGTACAAAATCAATGATAAATTGGGAACATCTATTTAGAAAGAAACATAATGAAAAATAAAAAGCCTTTATTACCCCAAAATATTTATTCTAATTAACAATAATGACTGAGGAGTACTTCATCTAGTTATACTTAAGTACTGATTACTTCTTCCATCTTATAATAATTTCTATAGTAAGTTGAGCTCTGATGACTAATATCCTTTCAGGTGATACTGTTGTACCAGCTTCTTACCCCTTGTGCCTCTAATCTTACTTTTCTCTATAATTTCCCAAGTTCCTTCAGGAAGAATTCACATAATCTCTCCTACAGTGGAGTGATCCACTTAGAAACAAAGTGCATTTGTAAATGGTGGGATTACAGAAGGAAAAGGCAGGAATGACGTATAGATAAAAAGTTCTCAGAGAACAGTCAAACAAATATTGATTTACATAACTTCTTTTTAACAGCCTAATAAGGGCCGTTATATAATCAGCACATATGGCTTTGCATAGGGCATCATCACTGACAAATAATGATGTGAGTTTTGCAGAAATCTGGAACTCTCCTGCAAATTATCTAAGTAAATAAATATATGGAGAAGTAACAGTGTAACTTTCCTGAACTCAGATTAGCTGATGTCATTAATTTTTGTATAATCTTTTGCAAAACTTATTTTTGTTACAGAACATTTCTTTGCAATGTGGTAATTACCATCAATGCTAAAAGAGAAATAATCTCTATTTTACTGAAGGGACAATGAAAAAGAGAAAACTTCAGTTGTACTAGACCTGTGCCAGACTTGGGAAAAGGACCTAAAACTTTTATCCATGGCCTGTTGGCCTGATTAGGCTCATTATAGTTCTAGCGAGGTCTGACAAAGTAATTTGGGACAGGAAGGTCAAGCGCAGATGGCTGTTTCTCTCATGAATATATGTACAGTGGGTAGGCCAGGAGTAAGCAGAGCAGAAGAAATGTATAGGAATTAAAAGAGAGGAAGGAATGATTATTTCAGTCCAGTTGGAAGGTATTGGCTTCCCACTAGGTTTCATTTTACAAGGTGTTTTCATATATAACAGTTTGCTCCAAAATGACCTATAAAGAGCAACATGCTGTGAAATACAAAATCAAGAAAAAATTATGTGCTGGGTGGTGTTTTAAACTCTAATTAGGCTTAAATATTTAAGGCAAGCTTTTTTTATTAGAACATAGGAAGTTTGTAGCTCGAGATGTCGTCACATTCCCAGATTCAAGTAAGATGCTAATTTTGCACTCAAAGATGTTAGTGTTGGAAAAGGTTCATCAGGTTCACATTAGCATGCTTGACTGTCTGCCCTGCTTCTCTAAGAATTCTGTTTCTGAAGAACTCTATTGCTGACAACTCAGGTTTTTTAATCTGTGCCATTCCATTCATTCTTTTTTTCTAGAAGAAGATAATTTTTCTTAAAATCCCTATGGTTCATCTTAGAACTCAGCTCCTCATCAGCAGAGTTGGGCTTCTAGGAAACAGCCCCAAAGGCCAGTGTGGTAAGGAGAGCTAGGCAGGCATCATGCATAGCTATAAAGCAAAAATCTCAACCTACGGAACTGATGAGAGGTATCTCTCTCTGCTGAGTCTCTTCAAGGTAAACCAATCCTTACTTGAGGTTTTCTTCACCCCCATTTCCTTACGCCAAGCTGATGTGAGAGTGCCCACTGACAGTGGGGAATACATGGGGAATTCAGCTTTCCCTTAAACCTGTGCTGGCTTTGACTCTCCCAGCTCCAGCTCCCAGGAGAGAGCCCCTCTCCCGGGGATACTGAGTATTTTGAGATAGCGCTTTCTTCCCTTCCACTGTGCAAGGAATAATTACATATTTACAGGCCCAGAGAGGGTGTAGTTTGGGAACAGAGCTCTGGCATCAGCTGGCAGCTCAGCCTGTCAAGAATTACCAGCAGGACTTGCTACCAGGTTTAGTATCTTTATTGTCAGAAGCTAATGTACCACCAAGGTTAAGGTGAGTCCTGAGGAAAGCCTCTGAACTTATCAGTTTGGAGATTGGACATGTTTGATGGATTTAGCTCGGTTTGCCCCTTCTTAACAGTGTATTTTGCAAATCCAACACAGGCCCAACATGGTTTTTAATGTTTTTCTGCTAAAACAGCAGTGCCTTGTCTAGAGATAGCTGAACTTTTCACCTTTGTTACACTGAAAGGAATGGATACTGCACATAACTGAGCTGTTGCCAAAAGAACATGCACAAATAATTGGGGCTGGACAGGAGAGCTGCTTCTCCTGACAGTCAACACATCTGTATTTGGTTAAATAATACTTGCCACAGGGGCATTATATAACACTCATAATGCGGGTATTGGATTTTCAGATTATCTTAGAGCAGAACAAAGAGTTGGTTTTAAGTGTACTGGTGTGTTTCTTGAAGATGTTTGTGTCAGTTCATGTCTACATCTAAAGACAGAAAGAAAACCGCGGATCAGTGTTCTGATATTCATTCCAGCTAGTCTGCACCTGTGGAAAGCTTTCTTTTTAACCTAGAAGTCAAACTGCAAGAATCAAAAACAATACCATGTACAAAACCCAAGAATGTAACACAAGGGAACCTGAAAACCACTGAACAGCTGTCTCATGGCAATGAATTTGTTGAATCTGAACATTATTTCAACCCATTTCCCTTTAGTGAAAGGTTCTCACCCCATTCTCAGACCCCTTATATTTCTCCAGAAACTGCAATCACAGCAATATTTCAGTTTACACGGACATTACTGGAGAGGCAGGGACAGAGAAGAAAATCTCTTGTTCCTTTGGTGCATCATTTAGGATACAATGAACTCAATCCCTATGACTAGCACCAAGTCCCTGCACTAGTCACCTGGCCAGCCAGTCCCTGAAGCCAGACCCTTGGCCCCAGTATAGGCTGGCTTTGGCAACAGGCATCCATAGCAATGTACGCAGCTCCTCTTTACATCAGTGTGTAGGACACGTGCTGTCATTGCTCACCTTGCCCTGCTTTGTGCTGTTTAGACCACGTAGCTGTGGATTTCTGACTTGCTGCTTTCTTCCCCCCACATCGCCCCAATCTTGATTTTAGCTTTCTTCATTCCAATGGCAAGAGGGATTTTTATTTTTCTAGGTCATCTTTCCATATCATTAATGAATTAAAGCAGCATCTTCTCAGTGGTACAACCCATCAAAAGAAGCAATTTTCATCTTCTCTGAAGTGAAATGATAAAACATGAGTTTTTCAAGGGTTTTGCTGCTTATGAAACGCTAAGATCTTGGCTATTGCACAGTGTAAATTAAAGGCAGATTTAGCAAAAGGGAGATGAGATCAGTTTGTTGATTTTTTTGAGCAAATATCAAAATGCATTTGAATGATAAGATAAACAGAGTAGGCTGAACAGCTGTTCTTCCACAGTGACTAGCCGTCTTTGTGGTTCACACTAGTAAGAGCCTGGCCTGATCCAGCATTAGCTTATGCTCAGTCTCTGCAGCTGCAGCAGTTTATCCCAAAATTGAGATAAGACTCTCAAAATGTATTTTTAATTGTTAGCGTTAGTGCTGGGAGACTATACCTTGCATCTTAGCTGAAAGCTTTAGGACAGTTTTTAAAAGACTTAACAGATTAAGATCAGTGCTTTAGAGTATTTTTTCCTTCTAATAAATGTTACATGTCAGGCTTTCATGTTACTGCTCCACTGTTTAACACTAGATAAAGCAGCTTTCAAGAAAACAAATTTCACCTAATTGAGCTGGAAAGGCAAATTAAAGTATTTATTTGAGAATGTTTTTTCTTCAGCCACTGAAATTATATGTTATATAATTATATATAATTCAAAAATGACAGTAGGAATGTGTTTGGGATTTTTTTATTGCCAGCTGTAAGTCACCAAGAGCCAAAGCCTTAAACAAGACACGTATTTTCTGGTATGTGCCAGGTGGTACATTATGAGTAAAAATGAACCATCATTGAACAAGACAACGTCTCCTAGGATACTCCACATAACTTTTGTCACCTGTATTCAGGAAAAGTTCATTCAGGTTGAAAAAGATGTTGAAAGGGTAATCAGGGATGTAAAGTAGCAATCTTGTAAGAGAACACTTTGAAAAGTCTGATTGGGTCAATCCAGGCTGAGAGGGGACAAAACTGATTTCTAACAACACATGTTGTAACAGCTGGACTGATTTGTGCAAGGAGAAAAGGATAAAGCACACAAAAGCAAATTTGGTGTCAATTGAAAAGTGTACATCTATATCATAAATTAAATTTCTCATCTGAACAGGAAGTCCCAGAGAATCTTTCAATAGGAATAGTTAGGACAGACAGCCTACTAGCTCTGAGATGTGGTGTCATAAATTTGAGTGAGACTGTATGTAGTAGTTGCCTGTGCTAGGAAGGTATGACAATCTGTGACCTGGAAATTGCTTCCTTTCAATATCCTGCACAGGGTTTTTCATTGCCATTGCACTTACATTCTGCCCATTTTCTTTTATTTTCTTTTATTATAATATTTAATAAACAACAAAACCAACATCTAGTTATGTGCCCTAGAAATTTTACTTCTAACAGCACAAAATTAAAATGAAAGAAACACCTACGTCTGTGAAATAATGCAGAAGTCTACAAATTTAATTCTTGCAAACGCAGTGTCACATATTCTGTTTACAACAGTAGAAATAGATTCAGATTTTGCTGGTTGTGCCATTGTGTGGGATTGTTTTGCACACTCTTTGTCACATCTCAACCAAATCAGAAGATGTCAGTCAGTTGAAATTTGCACATTTCACAGCTCAGCTCTCTGCCCTCAGAACAGGAAGATATTTAGGTTTAAAATTCAACATCAAAGTACATCAAAGTGTGGGCAAGGTGGAAAGGACTTGTAAGATTACCTTTTCCTCTTCCTTTTCCCACAAAGAAACTAGACAGGGTTTTGTTAAAGAAAAGCCAAACGGCTGAGGAAAGACTGTCTTTAAAAACAAGTAACCCTCCACAACTGAAGCAGCTGCAGGGAAGGGAGACAATGAATAAGTTTAGTAATTACGTCTTAGCCATGTCTATAGTTAAGAACATCCAGAAGTGCTACTGTGGCAGTCTGCTCCTAGCTGCAGCTACAGCAGGGGTTTCAGTTCTACATTTTCTGGGAGCCTCATCCTCATCCTTTTAATTTATGAACTTTTCATGGTAAACAAGACGTAGAGAATTTCAGTTATTCACAGATGAAGGTGTGAAAAATGATAAGTATGCTCAAGACAGAAATGACATCTAATATGTAGTTTAGGGGATTATGGTTTGCTGTGGTTTCTTTTCAGAAGTAAATGTTGATTAAATATTAGGAGTGCTGGAATGAAAATGTTTAATATACCCCAGTTATCAGAGGTAATCAGGTTTCTATTGCTTCCTTGCCCTTTCAGTTTATTGGCATAATTAGAGAACTACTTTTGTCCAGATTTTCATGGCAGTGACTGCCAGTCTGTAGTAAATCATTCACCAGTCAGATTTTATAAGGTTATAGAAAACAATGATATCGTAATGAAAGCATAGACTTGTCTTTTTTGTTTTGTGTTTCTATTGCAGGAAGCTACTTTTCCTTTCCAAACACTGTTACTTTCCTCAAACAACAGCTTGCACAAATACAAAATGATAACCCCTGCTCATGGAAACATTTTGCTAATGCATTCCTGCAAACTTGTGGTCATGATTTCAGAGTTTTCGGAATCTGTGCTTTTGTAGTGTCCCTGCCCATGGCAGGGGGGTTGGAACTAGATGATCTTTAAGGTCCCTTCCAACCCAAACCATTCTATTATTCTATGATTCTGTGATCTGTATCGACTGAGAAAGAATTTGTGGAGCAAATGTGTTATCTTCAATTAAGAACAGATAACGGTCGTTATAAGATTTAGATATCAGAGCCACATTGCTTACGTGAAGCTCACAACACAGTGACTGAGTAATCTGAACTGCCCGAACTAGTGGAAAGATGCCTATATTTCATGACTTGGGGCGTGTAGATCATATGAGAAGAGAACATTAAAGACCTCAGTATAATGATACCAATATTTCCCCTATAACTACTTATCTCTTTAAAGAGGTAACTTTGGAATAATTTTGAAGGAATTTGCTATTTTACATCTATTTAAGTAGTCTCAGGAATCAAGCAGTATATTAAAATTAGTATCATAACAAGGAAAATGTTTTGAAATTTATATATTTTCTTCAGTGGTATTACTTATTTTCCATACAAACTGATGTACCATAAAAAATAACGCCTCGCTTACTTGAGTGCAATGTAATTACATTAGTGAGTGTGACAGCGTATGATAAAATGCAGAATGTTACAAAAAGGCTGATAAAATATAAAGATAAACATGCTTAGGTGTGTTGCTATTTAAAAATGCATGCATCTTATTGAAAACAAGGAAATTTATGACCAGATAATATTTAATTAATTGTCTCAGTTAATGAAAACAACAGTAAGATTTGGAAGACCTCGAGCTCATTTTAAAATTAATACCTGTCAAACAGTCTTATACCATTCCATTCCATTCCATACCATTCCACACACATATGTACTTATGTCTCATTTACATATGTACACATTATTATATGACCTGCAATGATGTGATTGTTACATGACACACAAGGGACATGGGCGGATCTGTCCCAGAGAGCAAATAGGATTGTATATTTCTGAATACAGGGGCTTGGTCTGCAGCTTTTATTTTCATGTGTGCTGTTGGTAAGATCCCTGCCTAACCCCTTGCAGAAGTAAGAAATTGCTTACATATGAGGTAGGATGTTACTGCATTAACGCTTTCTGTGGCAAAAGGAGGAGTAGTTTCTTGGTCAGAGCTCTTGCCCACTGGGATGTTTTAGAGTTTAACCCAAGCAGCATTCCAGTCCCTTGTAAACTCTCACTGGCATTGTAATTCATTCCCTAAACTGGTCATCTAATTACTGTCAATATGTAGTGAGAAGGGGAACAGTCCCTAAGGGCATTTATGTAGCATTTCCTTACAGTCAGTTAAGAGCCTTTCTTGCTTTGTACCTTTCCTTGATTTATGGTTACTCTTGCTGTTTAAAAATGGCTTTCTATTTCAGAAGGCCTGGAAGGAAACTTTTTTAGAAACCATGAGTGCACAACAGTTTTTAGAGATTTTACTAATGAGCTGCATAGGATGTTTCCCCTGTCTTGCATTTGAGTGTACAGTACTGCTTCTGTGGGATTTCTGTCCCTTTTCTTCAGAAACAGGGAAAGAGAGAATGATATCTTTAATTTTGGGGAAGCAAAATTTACACTAACTCTAGCATTTATACATGTAATTGTTTGTATCCTCCCTCAAGCAAAGGAGTGAGTTACACGGCGAATGAGTACATGTACAGACCAAGGAATGAGAAGCAGTGTTCAGATGGTTAGTGTGAGGTTTACCCTGCCTGGAGAAGGTTTGCTACAATTTGTTCTATTCCCCAGAAATAAAAACATTCACTGTGTGCTTCTCTGCTGTTTTGCAGCTCAGCCACACTGCCTATCACTTTTAAGTGCTTGTTGGAGAATAACCATGTGGACAGGAGGATTGCAAGGTTTGTGCTGCCTGTGGGAGCCACCATCAACATGGATGGGACGGCGCTCTACGAGGCGGTGGCTGCCATCTTTATTGCGCAAGTAAACAACTATGAGTTGGACTTTGGGCAGATTATTACTATAAGGTATAAACCTCAAATTCCACATGCTGCGATTTGCTTGTCTTGTTGAGTCTGACATTCTTACGATTCTTCAATGTAGCAATGTTCAGAACAAAACTCATCTTTGCTGTTATCAAAGGATGCATTCCTCGTAGGATGGTTATTTTTTAGTAACGCAGAGATCAGGGACTGTACAAAGATAAATTGTACTGGTACTGTTCAATAGAAGCATGTGGACACCAGGAAACATGTTTCTGTTTGAGAATAACCATCTAATTTTTACTTTCATGCAACCCATTGATCATTGACTAGGATTTGAACGTTTTACTATTATTATTGGTGTTTGAAACACTATTTTAACCATCAGAATTGTTTTCAACTTTAAATCTGGCTTGCATCCTTACATGAGAGGAAAAGGGTTAACAAAATAGAAAACTAGAAGTCCTATATCAGATAACAGGGAATAATGTGTGTTAGGAAGCTCTTTGTCAAACCTTGGAAGAGTAGGGGAACAGGGAAGGAGGACAGATACTACTGTCAGGGCAGGATTTCATGAAGATGTCATATCAGTCAGATATTTTTAAATGTCTTCTCTGCTGCTTGTAATGCTGAAAACTTCATAAACAACCATGCTCTCAGTGGGTAGAGAGTGCTATAGCTGCATACGCCATCCTTGAAAGGTCTGTAATGGATCCAAAACACTAGAAGATCCAGCTGAACAATAACTGCCAGAATAACTCCAGTGGCTGCCAAAGAATGCCTCAGGGACTGAAACCTGCAGGTTTCCAGCAGGGAAGAAATGATTAGAAAAACATTCCTCATAGTCAGAGCCTTGTGCAACATATTTGAGATAGGCTTACCTACCCGCCCAGTGACCTCCTCACTGCCCTGTTTACACTGCTGGGCCTTGCCTGTCTTCTGCTGGACTTGAAACATGCTTCATGACAAGAAGAGGAGAGGCCTGAAACTAACCCCAGATGACAGCTGAGGGTTGCTAATGGGCTTCTGGCAAGATCTGGTTAGACTAGCAGCAGAAGCAATAAATTGTGCCCATATGAGCTCTTGCTTCAGGCTTTCTCCCTCTCTCTGAAAATTATTGTAATGACCCTGTGCTAAAATTCAGTCTTTTGTGATTTTGAATTTGGAGGTATTTTTAGCATGTGGTCCCAAAATATGGCCCAGAGCATGGGCAGACATTACATACACCTTGAAGTAGAGAATGGTGATTTGAAAAATGAAGGAGAGTGATAGTAAATGGAAAGAAGGTAAGTTCTAACTTTCTTTTAGCAGAACACTATTTTATCTCTTTATTTTCACTCCCTATATTAAGTGCCAGTACATAAGGACCAGACTGAAGTAAAGACAGTAGAAGGAAAATACAAATGAGGATGGGAAAAACCCAAGAAAGGAAAAGAAATAAAAAGACTCACTCACAAAAGAAGGGGGTAAACAGGAAATGACAGTGGATTCAGTACCTTGACTATCTGAAGCCCAATTCTAATTGTATTCTATGGGCTAAACCTGCCCCAGACCTTGACACTTTAGGACCTGGAGATTTAAAATTCAAATATTCCTCAGTGCCAGGATATTTTTGCCAGAGAGAAAAAAAATGTTAGAAAAATCATCAGTCTACTTTGCTCATAGTTTGTGAAATCCAGCTTGGCAGTTTATATTAATGTGATTATGCAAACCTAGATGTAGCAGAAAAAGAGAGTAAAGATCCTATTCCCATCACATGAGCATATTATAGAAAGAAATATCTACATTAAGGTCAAAATGGAATGGAATAGCAGATGAGCTTGCATGTACAATCTTAGAGAAACATTCCTGCTTTTGCTCCCAGGTCAGTCACGAGACTTTGTGGCCTGAACTGACTTAGGAGATAGAAGCAGCCCTAATCAGCTGGCCAGTTTATACACCAGCTGGAGAACCTTTAATGTTTGTTATAGTCATCTCTTATTCAACTACTGAGTTTCTGTCCCTTCCTTTCCATCTATACTTTGCCTATTACAATGCTATTAGGATGCTGTACAAGCTAACTTTTTCAAAATGTAGTTTGTCTTTCTCATTCCCCATCACACCCACATGCAAATGTATTTTTTTAATTGCAGGAAAGGGCTCTAGTTATAAATACTGATGCTGCTCTACTGGTACACTGTACAGCTGTGAGCAAGATACTGGATATCTCTGTGTCTGTTTCCATATGGGTGAATACTGTTACCCTCATTTTCCATCATAGGATGTTCATGAGACTTAACTGCTTGCCAAAAGCTCTGAAATTCTGGGTTGATGAATGCAGTGGATTATCAGTGTATATACTTTCTGTCATCCTTTTACAATTGTCAACATTTGCTTTTTGTCTTTCTGCTGGATGGCCTAGCTCTTGGAAGTGGCCAGATGGGTGGAAATGAATATATCCAGTCACTTTTGCTCCTGGAAAAAGGAATGAAATCCCTCCCCTAAAAATAGCATTATGAAAAAAATGTGAAGCCTGCCAGGTCCACTCTTGCCTTGGTCTCCCATTCATTTCTGCTTGCCTGGCTGAAAAAATGGTGTGAAGGTCAAGTAAAAATACTTCCCAGAAACTGAAGAGGTACAGTCACATTCACACTTGCTTCATGTTTAGTTCCAAGTATGCAAAGCCATGTGCTATGCAAGGACTTCACCCCTGGCCCAGTCTCTTTACCCTCGGTGTGGCCTCTCTGTGATGGATTGACATTAAAGGCCCTAGCTGCAGCCAGCTGCGGATTTGCCTGGCACAGGAACTGCCGGTGATGACTCAGAGATGTCTGCTGGGAGCTCTGCTGCCAAGGGTGAAGCAGCAATGAGGAGTGCTGGCAGATTCATGGCACACAGCGCTGCATGGTGCATGACCCATGAGAAGCTGACATAACTCAGAGAAGCCCACAGCCTGGCTGCTCCCCTTTCTCTGCACTTGTGAGATTAAGAGATAACCAAACTGCCCCACCAGTGCCAAGGCTGCAAAGGTAGAGGGTGAGAATTTAGCACTGGGCAGACAGTTTGGCCTGTTCTCACTTTCTGACCTGGCTTCTGTCCACAAAACACTGACACTTCCGTGCAGTGGCTTCTGTAAAAAGGATTATGATTTAGAAAAGCTCCTGTAGAAACATGGTGTGGTTTCGTGTAGAGCAACCCAGCACTGATAAAGCTTATTCCTTTCTTTTTTTTTGTTAAAGTATCACAGCAACAGCTGCCAGCATAGGTGCTGCAGGTATCCCACAAGCTGGCCTGGTGACAATGGTCATTGTTCTGACCTCGGTTGGGCTCCCAACGGATGACATCACGTTGATTATTGCCGTCGACTGGGCACTGTAAGTAACATCAAGCTTTTGAGGTTTCCAGTGTGGCAACATTGCTAGAAAGGCAAATGGTCTCCAGGGGTATAGTAATACAGGTATACATAAAAGGCATGGGAAGTAATTATTTTGCTTGTCATGGTGCTAATGTGGCCCCAGATTAAATACGCTGCCAAAGTGGGCATTATATTGAAAAAAGACAGACAAATGAGAGTCAAGATGAGATTTGGATGATATGACCTACATGAAAAGGCTGGAAAAGTGGAGTTTGTTTACTCTAAAACCAGAGAAGGCTGAAAGATGTCACCACAGCAGTTTCTGATACAGGTAAGATTGTCCTGAAGAGGACAGTGATCAATAGTTCTTCACATTCATAGGGAGGGAGGATGAAGAAGCAGACCAAACTGCGTACCTTAACTCAGATCACAGGAAAACTTAAGAATTATTTTTATCTAGAAGGATAGTCAGGCAATGGAAGTGGCTGCACCTAGCTGGGTTGGAGGATGACCTTCATGAGAAGTTTTAAGGTCAGGCCAGACAAACGTCTGTCAGGTGCAGCCCTGGCACCTTGGCTTGGACAAGGCCAAGGCCAACGTTCCTAGGAAATGTGGTTTGCCTGCACACTGCTTATCAGCCCACCGACACCTCAAGGACACCATCTCAGTGTAGTGAAGTGCTCTGCAAAGAAGCATGAGCCAGTGCTAAAGCAAGCAAGTACTGCTGCCCCACAGATACCACTCTGCCTGAAATAGCCATGACAGTACAGTAATGGTTTGTGCTGTTTATAGTTGCTACTACTACTGTAACTAGAACCATGGTATAGTCAACCTGAATGTAATACTTGCAATGCACTGCATTAGAACTAATAATGTCTTCCTTTTATCATGGATCCTGCTGCAGTTCTGCTCTTCCTGATTTCAATGCTAAATCGGCAGCAGCAATTTGTAACACCCTGCACAGTCGTGTTTTGCAAGCTCAGCCATTCTGTAGAGAGGATACTTTGCTGCATCCCTAATCACTGAGGACTTAATAGCAGAGGCAGAGGCTAAAACTTAACACACAGAATAAAAGAGATTTGTGTCACCTATGGGAAGAGCCACTTTAAAAATTCATAAGTAGTGGTTTATTTGAACTCTTTACTTTTATGTAAATGTCCATCAATCAACCAAACAATTTTGAATAGTCTAGGAGGATGAATTGTAAAGTACTGGTCCCTAGCTCATTAGCATTTCAATTAACTACATAATTAGTGTATGCATCCACAAGGAAACAGTCCAAATTATTTTTTGATCTATACAAAATATATCTCCATAAGTACAGTGGACTTTCATTACATCAAGGTTCTGAGTAAAAATGTGTTACAAGTCCATTCTGTTATATATCATGTTTTATTCAACTTTAAGCCACTGATTTTTTGTACAAAGAACTGTGAGAAGAAATTACTTTCCTGTTGAGTGCAATAAATTATTATTATTATTATTATTATTATTGTTATTATTATTATTATTATTATTGCTATTGTTGTTATTATTATTGTATTGTTATTAATGAGTGTTGTGTCATATGCATACTTTAAGACATATTTTATTTTAGGCATATTCTTCTGTGAAGGATAAATAATACCTGCTGTGGGCACCTAAACTGGGGAATGGCAGTTCAGATTTTAATAAAGCAGCTTTTCTAATGCTATTCACTAAAGCTCAATAGTTAATGAAGCACAACAAAATCAAAGTATTTTAAGCTGTATTACAAAAGCCTTTTCCCTCTATATTGCTCAGTTTTTGTCCAGCTCTTGCAACATCAACATTTCATTGTTTTTCCAGTAAGTCTTCCAGCGTATATGGGAACTATGCTTCTTTTTGTCTTACAAAACTTTTCAAAACAGCAGACAAAATTTTTTTTCAGGCTATAGTTCCAGACAGTATGAAAAAGTGAGCAAGGAACAGGCCCAATTTTCTGTATTCTGCAGATGACCTTTCATACAAAAAATATATTTCTATATTTCAGCACTTGGTGGTTTCAGGAGCCTGCAGATGCAAAGTGTCAATGTGGGTGACATGATGAATATTTTCAGTATTAGTTTTGGAAGTACTGGAGTATGAAGAATGCTTAAAGAAGGCTGGTTAGATGATCTCATGAGACTGAAATACCCATTACAATGCACTGCAGGTATTACAGCTCGCTTAGGTAGCCATAAACATGTATGTGAACTTCATACCTTTAGCTAGTTCCTAGAGACATAAAGAAAATCAAAATATTTCTCAGCTAATTTAATAAACAGAAGGTAAAAGTTTTGCATCTTTAATAATATAATCTAAAGCTAAAATACCACTGCAGCACCTGACTCATGTTCGCGCTGAAAGAAATGCCACTAGCGGCAGGTTGGCCTCTTAGTGGAGAAGTGTCAGTGCTGTGCGGTGTGGTTCTACTCATGCATAGTGCAGACTACTCCGTACACACAGAAACATGGAATAGAACTGGTCAAACATGCCAGGCAATGTTCCAGTGCGGTGCATTGTTTCCTCAGAAAAATCCTTCAGAAGAGATGCTAATCAGAGCCCAAAAGGGAGTGCAAACTCTTGAGCTCTGTTCATACATACAGCTTCTTCTCTACCACAGCTGACTCTTTGCACAATCCAAAATTAACAGCTGAAAATATCTTTCCAAGAATCAAAATGTGATGATCAACAAAGGAAAAAAAAGTCTTTGTGTAACAGGAACATCTATCAATATGTGCTATAACAGTGTTTTTCCCTGCTTAACATATTCTGGTGGGAAGTTTCCTCAAGGCAAAACCCAAAATCAGAACAGCAGGAATTAGAAAAAGGGATTCAGCAAGCAAGTGTAGGACTGGGTCCTGGAGTCAACAGCCACATCCAGGTGTAGGCTCTGGAATATTATTGCTGCAGTTACTTGCAATTACATGTACAATTTGGGTAACTGCACATGCAAATAACCTTTCATGCAGGAATTTTCATGCTAATTAGGCAAGCAACTGCATAAACATTTGCATGCACAGAGTACATGCCTAAAATATCTGAAAAAAATCAGCACACATTTTCAATTCTTTCCTATATTAAGATATAGGCTCACAAATCTGAGCAGTGTTGATATTGGACCATCACTGAATTTAATAAGCCAAACATCTGGAGATTTCTGAGCCTCCATTTTATAACCCACATTTATAAATTAAGTTACTAATACGACACAGTTTTCAGATGTGTATGTTTTTCTTGGAAAAGGCATGATATATTTCAGATTTAAAAGCTATATTATCTAGTTGAAATCTCATCAGTTTTAACTAACAGGTTCCAAGCTGTTTCACGTGTAACATTTGTCTATGACAACCACTTACTTTTGTGTATTTACAGTTTGTATTTTAATAATTTATTTTTTAGACAGTAGATAGAAGGTGTAAACAGGGAAGAAACAATCCCATAAATGAAAAATAGTGAAATTGTATGTGTACAAAGTACTGTCAAGCATCTTGGAAAAGATGATAACTGAAATGAAGAATCTTTAAGTGCCACTGGTAGCCATAGCAACCATAGCTTCTTCAGAAATTAACATGATTTAAATATGGTCAGTGCCTGCTTAGTTTGTGAGTGTAGTTATTTAGCAATCTTCTGAATAATTCTGATTGTATTCTGCACATTCTACCAATACAATAATCTTAACTAGTACTTTGGTTGTTTGATAAGTAATATAAGGTGCTGGTTGTACTGGCTGCCCTCTACTTTTATTGAATTAACACGTTTGCAGAACCAGCCTTCAAATCAGGCCATCATACTGGACCTTAACATAAAAACTCCGACATAAATGCAGTCTTATCTGCTGTGTTAAACCCTTTTAGTGCTGAATCAGCTTGCATGTATAGGGAGGCATAGCTAGTCTAGTTAGCTCAGTTATGAATTAAAATATGTGGTAGCGCAGCACACTGAGCTCAGAAAAGGCTGGAAAACCCAACTGAGAAGCTCAGTAACTAGTGACTGCTTTCTGCAAAACTCCTTACTACCATTTCTAAACTTGTTAGCTCATAAAAACAGCAAAACTGGCCTTCAGCTATAATTACTGCAGTGATGAAGGCATAGGAACGTACCCAAAGAGCCAACAACTTACCATTATTATTTCATTTTCCAGAGACAGGTTTAGAACAATGATCAATGTCCTGGGAGATGCGCTGGCTGCTGGGATCATGGCCCATATCTGCCGGAAGGAGTTTATCAAGGATGGTGACGAGGTAACAACCAATGCCATGAGCCAGGGTGTGCCAGCACGTGCTGTATTACGGCAAAGAACCTGCAAGCTCTCAGCCTCCCACATTTGTTTCATCTAGTTTATAAAAAGTGTTTCAGAGAGAGGACAGAATTGGGCAATGTGCTGCTTAGCCAGATGGGTTGGAGGGGTCCTTTTCCATGAGGTCATGCAAAAAGCCACTCGAGTTCAAAGCTTGCCAGCCAGCTGTGTCTGGTGCACAGGGGCTGGGAGCAAGAGAAGCAGCTGCACTGCACTGCCCTGCAAATGCATGAGATGCTGGAACTGTGAGTCCTATAATCAATACCCAAACCTTGACTGGCCAGTAAGTCGTCGTCCTTCTAAAAATGTGACCAGCAACAGAGCAGGGGGAGGTAAAGGTACCTATGAGTGTGTATATGCATAATCAATAAGCCTACAACAAAAGCAACTGCTCTGGTATTTCAAGCCTCTATGTTAGCATAATCTGAAGCTACCATCACAATAATTTCCTTTCTGGACTAGCACAAGCACACTGCTCCATTCTAGACTTCATTCTCGGACATCTTATGCCTTCTACATTTAATACAAGTCCCTCCTTACACCTCTGTTTTTCCTTCTCTGTATCTTTACTCCATACACCACACATACCTCTGTATTCTGCCCCTGCCTCCCTCCACTCCTATGCTTTTTTTCCTTCCTCGTTGGCATGCATCATTCAGTCTTTCCTTATACCAGGAACTCCTTCTCGTGCTCTTCCTTCAAATCCTTTACAAAGGAGATTCCTTATTCCACTAGCCCGTCATGCTTGGAGGTGCTAATCTCCAACCATTTCAGCTCATGGCAGACTCTCACTACCATTCTTCCACACAGACAGAATAGTTTATGCAGAAAAGTTCCTTCATCAGAACTGATTTTCACAAGGCATGTTTCATTTCTGTGCATCATTTGTAGTAGTCTACAAAGAATAACAGTATTAATAGCAAAGTTTTATTTCTATTATTATTTCTCCGATTTTACAGACAGTCTTTCTGGTAAATCCCATTCTCATGCCTTCCTGCAACATGTATTTAAAATTTCTGCTCTTTCAAGTTTTATGTAGTTTTATCCTCTGAGGTACTTAGCACCTGGAGTAGTGATGACAGGATTAGGCCTGAATATATGGGTTACACGTATAGCTAGCTAAAAAATACTAAGCATACAACCTAATGGTAAGGTATGTCATCCATTACAAAGCCAGAAGTGTAATGTGAGTTCCTGCATAACACAGGCCTCCTGACATTTCATTGCTGTATTTAGAACTCAGTCAGAACTCAAGAAGAGATGAAGAATATAAAATCCCTCATAAGGGATTATTTAGTCATCTGTGATGAGATTTTTCTTTGCATCATGCTTTATAATTGTATTAAAATACACCATTAGTCTGCCATATATTTTGGCTGCATAATTCGTAGAGTTAGTAATGTATACCCAAAGGCCAAATTTTCTCAGCTGCAAGCCCACTTCTTTTCTCTGCCAGTATTTGCGTCTTATTTTCCCCATCAGAACTTCTGGTTTGATTTAAAGGACACTTCAATATTTAACTTATGAATCAGTCAATAAAATCCTCTGGATTTCTTTTGAAACGGTGCAAACTGAAAAGACAGGTGTTAGTTTATTGGGTTAGAAGAAAGGCAGAAGGCAACAACAAATGACTTACTGGTCTATGGAATTGTATTCACGAGCAAGCATTGCCCACAGCTCAGCATACTGGTCATTGAGAGTGTATCTTTCAAACTTAGCCCTGAAATTCTAGACTTTATTTACCCTACTTATATCGCTTTACTGATGCAAGCAGTTATTACTGTAAGTATAACTTCAATCACAGTTGTGACAGAATTTTCATTTTTGGATACTTAGAGACACCTTCAACTTTATCTAGATGATGCAAAGATGGTTTAGTGTATATGAGAAACAGGTCCTGGAAGTCTGTTGGAGGCCCTAGATAGTCCTGGTGAATGTAAAGTAGACCACAGGCTTTCAAAGTAAAAAATTCCTTTCCTGTTGTATACAGCAAACAGTGGCAGCATTCCAGATCTTAATGCTTTTCACATAGGTGCCATTGATCTGTGAAACTAAGCCTATTAACATCCATCAGATTGTGGCTTACCAGAGAAATGGCTGTGTGAAGACCATGAACGAATCTCGTGGACCAGAAACAGTGAAAGGGTTTCAGCACCACATACCCGTACAAGTGGAGCAAGAAGAAAGTCCAGTGGAGAATCACACTAAGAAATCCAACAGTAAAGACCACTGCACTATTGAAATAAATGAACTAGAAACAAATGTGTAACTGCTACACTCAGTGGTATCTCATACCGCAGTGACCTGATACCCAATCTCTACCTCACAGCTGGAAGAGGGACTCTTTGCCTTGAACAGGAAAATGTGGAATTATTGCCACCCTGCTTGTACTGGAGCTAGGAGACCAGCTGTGAACGTCAGGAAAGGCACACAGCTTGCAAGAGACACGGACTTCTTTAAGTGGAAGATTTTAATACTGAAAAATTAACTAATGGACAACTACTGTTTTATTCTGCACTCATTTGAGTCCAATATAGTATTCGACGCTCCTTTGGCTTCTTTTTTTTTAAGCTTTTTTTTATTTGACCCTTTTTGATTTTCTAACCAAAGCCTTTTTTTGTGAATGTCGGTAATTATGAACACTGTATTTATGTAGATTTTTTGCTATATGAAAATATTTTACCAAAACTGCTAAAGGTACTAATTTTGTCTAATATTCGCTAAATACAGAGCTTATGCTTAGTTTTAGAACAGCGGTAAGAAAATCACACTGATTTCCTGATCTCAAGGGGTTACGTATATTACTAAAGAACAGTAAGCAGAAGGGAAGCAAAGCATGCATTTTTGCAAGAAAGCACATTAAGGCAATTGTGACGGGCAGCCTTCAGACACAGGCATTCAAGTGTGATACATAACACAAAGAATTCCTAGGTCACTGCAGAGCACAGTTTGCCTTCCAAGTGCCAGATTTATTAACCTTTTTTTAACCTAACTCTTCAGTAGAGTCACTACCATGCACACGCAGTGGCAGAGGCGATGTGAGCCCTAATCCATAAGCACTGGTGCTAATGTGTCCTCTCCTGTAATCTGTAGGCTGTTCTAATGCAAATATGTATAAACCCAAAGCTCAAACTTGTGAACCACATGCTTCATCCTAAGGGCAGACTGAACACAAACTGGAACCTGATGATGCTGAGCAATATTGGGGGTTTGTGGGGAGTTTGCTGTGGAAACTGGCCCGTTATTTCTCATAATTCAGTGGTTGATCTACATTGACAGTTACTCCCTTTTCACTATTTACTGAATCTTTCAGTTACAATAAAATCTGCTGAGTATATTTCCAATGTTTGTGATAGAGAACATTTTTAATAAACCTGCCATTTAAAAACAGGCTGTCTGTGCACTTCTGTTAGTGTCTCCTTATTTCTCTGCCAAAATGGAGAGTGGAAGTGAGGAGACATTTCGAAAAGTTGGGAGTTGATCCAGAGATTACATACTAGTTCATACCAATACACTTGAAATATTATATTTAGCTACATGTGGCATATGAATTTCAGATAACATGTGCCTGATAGTGCACTATGCTGTAGAGAAAAAATAACCCCACCTGTAGAGAAAAAAATAACCCAGTCAAAAAGGACAATTTCTGCACTCACCAGAAGTACTTCATGCATATGATTAATGGTTTTCCTGGGGTGTGCATATTCACCTCTTTTTTGAGGGGTCCTTCTTTTTCTTTTGTTGTGCACTAGTTATTTGCCTCAGAGGGCTATAGCATAGGTAGTTTAAATACCAAATTGTAAAGCCAGAAAGAACAACCATACATCTTATTTGCCTATAATTCCTCAGAAATGATGTATTAATTTGAAAATACATATAGTTGGTAACTATTTTCCTGATTTGATCCTAGAGTGAAAACAACAAACACAGAATGCCAAGAATAGGGAAGAACTTAAATGATTCAGAACTATTTGCTTCTGAACGAGTCCTATAATAGACCTGCTCTACGGAGTGCCATTAAAATGACTGATTTGGGAGAGCTGAGGCTGGTCTGTGCCTCTCTGAATGGGCAGAAGCACTAAATGACAAACACAGCTTCTGATACTTTAATCTCAGCAGCGCTGGCAGCTGCAGGTCCCCTTCATCCTTCCCCAGCTGTCCATTCCTCTGTGCACTGTCTCCCCTCCTCTCCCAGCTGTACAGACCCAATTATTTATGAGGCCAGACAAAGAATTGGATGAGAAGTATTTTTAATTCAAACCAGTTCCCATATGTTTTCAGCACAGTCCTAACAGACAGTTGTGTCAACACAAGTGAAGGGGTGACACAGGGACAAAAACAAGCAGCCAGGGATGAAACAGCGTAAGCGCTTGTGGAGAGGGCAGGATCTCTGTATGTTGAAGAAAACATAACGTAAAGTTTCAACTTCACACAGCCCATCACAGCTATGTGAAGTGATTGTAAAATCCTGCCAGTCATCTATCACTTTACAGTCACTTTGCGTAGATAAAAATGATGAAGGAAGCGGTCAAGTAGATCCAAGATTTGGAATGAGTAGTTCCAAACTGCTAAGTGGGTTTGGATGAGTCTGCCCACACACCATTCCAAGGTGCCACAGTCTACCAAGCAGAAGGTGCTGCTAGCCTTACCACCACCACCTTCTCCAGCCACCTACGACCTTTGGCTAACTACAAAGTGCAAATCCCTTTGCCTGCTTGCCTGAGACAACTTACTTAGTCTGACACTCTTCAGCTTAGCCATGTCTCAAGAGGTCTAAGCCAACTCTAGTGCTAAGAAGCTGTGACTTCTACAAGTAGAACTTCAGATGAGATAAACCATTAAAGACCAGAAGTAGCTGGTTGTCCGACACAAGTCCTACACAACAAAGAAAACCACAGTTTTGCCCTTTACGCTCTGCTAAGTAGGGCATGTGGAAATCTCATGTGTGAAGGCATAGTTTTTATGGAATCAACAGGCTATTTTAAAATTAGCCTTCTGCAGTCAAACCCTATTCAAAGAGAGTCCAGTTTTGCCTTGCAAATTTGAAATGCCTTTTTTTTTTTTTTTTTTACATTATATTGTTTGGATCTTCAAAACTTGGGTTTTATACCAATATGTGCCTCCCATTCAGCTGGGAGGAAGGCAGCGGTCCAGTTTCTCGCCTGACCTTTATCATCTGTGGTATGAAGTAGTACTAAATAGAGGCCTACGGCACTTCAGCTCTTTGCTCTGGTAAATATAAGTTGTTTAGTGTGGTATGACCTTGACTGGAGCATCTGACTGCTACTACAGTCATTTTGCACTGAACACAAGACACCACTGTTAACTGGAGAGAGGCAAACACTGAAGTTAAAATAGTTTTTACGGTAAGTTTTCCTCCATGTCAGCTATTTTCTGTGTCTCATGGTGTTTATTGTCAAGCAGCTTGACACACGGTGCAATTAGGCTAGCAGTAGGTGCCGTATCACATTTGCACGCATGAATCTGTTCATATTTTCCAGCTATAATCACAGTCCCTTCCAACAAAAATAATGAAGCTGTTGATTATCAAGTTAAAGTGTAAGCTTTGTGTTGGTAAATATGTTTCTCCTACTTTCAAAGCATAAAAACAAACATGTGACCTTTATAGTTTCAAAACTTTCATATTAAAAAAAATCAATCAATCAACCAATCAATCACTAATTACAACAGTTTGCATGGAATACTTTCAAGTATATGTGGAAAGAACATATTTCTTAACTGGCAACATTCAACCTTATTTTGAAGTTGCCTCCCCCTGCTAAAAAGAAAGGGAACATAGCCAATTAAAGTATACTCAAGACACACTAAGGGAGAGTGTTGAGGAGGGAGAGTAAATAATTAAGAAAGGTGGTGCATTGTATACAGCCATGAAAGAAATAATTTGGGAAGTAACCCAAATTTTAACATATACTTACCAAATACAGTTGTTTTATCCTGGTTAATTTGCAATTGCATTGCTCTAGTGATACTACTGAGAGGAAAGAAGCCACTCCAGATTGTTGTGGCATAAAATATCATTAAAGACATCTTAAAACAGGTTCTTGAGGATTTTGCAAACACCAAGGAAGTTTTGAAGTGTTGAATTGCTGTAATAAATCCTTGTGCAAGAATTAGAACTGGGAGAAGGAGACATAACCACAGCACTTATGCATCCCACTAACTCCCAAGAGCTTTTGGCTGTCATCCCAAATGTTTATGAAACTAATGTTTATGGAAAAGTTTATGGAACTAATACAGTCAGTCATTTTCTCAGCTAGATTTAATTGATGTCACTTAAATAACTTAATTGCAGCTAAGCTTATTTGTGCCACCTGAATATGTATCCCAACAGACAAATAAGATGGTCTAAATAATTAGCCAAAACATTAAATTGTAGGCTCCCTCCATGCTATACTAGCAATTCTAAAGCACTTAGAATGTACAGTAACTCTGTAACATCCCCATTTGATGAGATCTCTCTTTCAATTCTACAACAAACATTTATTTTAGTCCCTTTGTAACAGCAGCAAACTCATTTGTAATACTTTCAAAGCAGACAGAAAGCTTCATCTTCAAGCCAGATGCATAGTCTTGGAAACTACCTCAGTCCTTTCTGTGCTTTCCATAAAAATGAGGTAACTACTAGCAGAAGGTGGTTGATGTGTGCAAGCAAAATGTGTAACCTGGGAAATGAATTGAATCTGGAAAACTCAGGCTGCCTTTGATCTTGCCCAGTGCTAAGTACTCCTGTGTCTGTGTCTCTACTGAATGACCAGGTGCATTTCCACATCAAGACAGCTATCTTTCATTACAGCCACAGTGGCAATGAGGAATTGCTGGTTTTCCCCTCAGGCACTAAGCTGGCTGAGATCACAGCTCTCTAGCTGAGGACTAAATAGAGTGAGGAGAGAAAGCAGCGTAGGTTTTTCTACAGGGATGCTACTGCTGCCTATCTTGCAGTAGGGGAGCACATCTTTTCACAATAGTAAAGGCTGGAAAATGTCTGAATTTGCTGCATTTGGAAAAGAGGCCCCAGAACAGACAAATTTAATGCATCCATTCACTAAGGGCCAAGCTGCAAATGAAATACATGTATTAAATTTCTCGCTTTTGCCTATGATTGCACATAAAACTAAGGAGGCAATATATGCTCAAAATTACATTCCTCACTAACTACTTTGGAGCATACTGATTGATATTTCTGGAATTTATAGAAGGGTTTGTGCCACAAAACCCCAAATGGATGAGAACAATAGAACAGGAAGGGCGGGCACTGACTAAGTGCAGTTCGTTATTTACTGTCACAGATTTCTCATGTGTCTCATGGTCAAGTGACCACAAGAATGCAGGGTTTGCTTCCCATCTATGAACAGAGAAAAAGTAGTTTTCTAATTCAGCAGGGTGTTGCCTGGTAAGGATAAATCACCTGAAGAGTGAGACAGTTACATAACACATTAAAGGGGACTCATATGATTACCTTGGATTAGCCGCTTCTATCTCTCTGGAAGCACAGGATCACTACTCAAAATATTCACAGGAGTTGCCAGGCTCCTGTTTTAAGTGACAAAACCTCAGATTCCATCATTTATAAAGTAGCAACGGTTGCATCTCCATAGCCTAGAAGATGATAGATGGGAATGGATTTGGCACAGCTGAGACTTTTGGCAGATTTGTGTCACAGGATATTTTAGATATTTTACAGGCTGTCAAAGTAAAATCATAGCAGTCTGTTACTGAGAGAGCAGTATTTTAGGGAATAAATGAAGAAGGCTTCAGGAAGACAAGATGGTGAGTATTGCTAGGTGAAGAGGAAGAGTGTTTAATCACTTATTCTCCTGCAATAGAATCAAACCTCCTTTCCTTGCTGGCTCCAGGACGAAAAGGTACTAGCAGCTGGAGATGTAGGGATGGAGCAAGCCATCCCTCTCCTCACAAAGCTTCTGCTTGTGGACAGCCACTAAAGACAGGTCTGCAGGTATCCACAAGCATCTGTGACTTGCTGGCTACCCCATCACAACTAATTCTTGGCTGCCTCTCACTCACTGAAAACTACCGGAACAGACTATGCAGTTAATGGAACAACTCTTTGCCTTCTCCTATTTGTGCTATGATGAAAACTTATTTGTATTCCCACAAAGACTTCTGGTGGTAGGGCATGCTGGCCTTTCTTCCAAACTAGCACAGAGCATTCAGTCCAGCTCAAGAAGGAGCAAATATTGTTCCTAAAGTGTTTTCAATTAAGTCACTACAAAACCCTAGACTTCCCATGCCACTGGGATCTACAGTTGTGCTCAGGGTAGGTCACAGTTCTGCTTTTCAGGTTCTATCACAGGAGTCTGTCTTCTGTAAGGTACAGAGTTCTGCATCTGTTGCTTTAAAAGCAGTCATCTTTCATCACAAAGAGGTATCTGCATTTCATTTAGGAATGAAATGTATGCTTGCATGTGTCTGCACACAACACTAGCTGAAAGCCATTATTTGACCCACCACATGAAACTTACTGTAGTTAATTGTTGCTTTTGAACTTTCCTAATAAGGATATAATATCTCTAGCTTCTCCCCACCCCCACCCCCATGAAGAAACATATTTTAATAAGATGGAAAAAGCAGGGGAAGCAAAACAAGAAGTGTTTTATGTTCACAGATATCTCACATTACATCTGCTACAAATACTGTATGGGCTAAATGGCAAAACCAAAAGAAAAACAAGACTGACCTTGAGATGTTTCATTATGATTTCATTGCTTCTAGTGGTTTTATTGGGTTTTACAGCTAGGCTATTAAAAACATGTGGAAATTATACAGAACTAAGTAAAACTGAGTTTTTTCAACCCTAATCTTCCATCTTCTTTTCAATTTAAATACTTTAAATAGTTCTTCTATATTTCATGACTCTTCTTGAAAACAAACTCAAAGTACAGAGTTTTGGGTAGTCTATATTTTCTTTATAGTTTAATCAGTAAATGTATGATCTTTGTTTTAGAATACATCATCCAATCTTCTAGGGTTTTTTAATAGAAGAAAGCATTTCTCTGACACGAAATCCTTCCTAACCAAATATCTGAGGAGAAAGAAATCAGGATGGACAGAAGGGTATCAGTCCAGCACTGTGGCTGGAGCTAGCTCGAACAGAAAGTTCAGAAAGGAAGTCTCAAATCTCTCCAATGGAGAGAATTTCCACTATCACTGCTCATTCTCAATTGTTGTTTTCTCACTGGTGCTATGCACAGGACTAATGTACAGCTCCATACTATACTTTCTGCTCAAGTAAACTGCAGACTATCTGCATCCCAGACATTTGTTTGTCCTCTCTCTGAAAGCAGGTGGGAACAACCTGGAAGACTCACTTCAGTTGTTTGTGCCTGGTCTGGCATTGGAAGAGTCACTGTCATCATTCCTACCTGCTTTACAGAGAGATTAGGAACAACTGAAGTGAGTCTTCCAGTGCCAAATCTTTTAAGATGTGGATGATGAGGGCGCCTCATCAACAGTGCAGCAACTACTCTCTTCTGCACATCGATAAAGTGCTTTGAGTTTTATCCTACTGCTGCATCTGAATTAAACAGACAGAGGTCCACCACAAAGAAGGAGAGAGATCTATGTAAGTGCTATATAAGTAATCAAAGTTAATTTTAATCCTGTATAAAAGATATAGCCTAAGTAAAGATTTTTTAAAGCTAATTTCTTTGATGACTGTTAACAAACACACAATTATATCCTAAGTAATAAAAGCATGAGATTCATTCATTTCTTGTCTGCACCTGGAGCTGAGAATATTGCAAATCAATCTGAATTTTTATCGGAAGCAACGTTCTCAGCAGTATCATAATCCTATGCTAAAAACAGATTCTGGAACTACCACGGGGAAAACTTGAGATAGCCTGTACAACTGTGCATTAAAACAGCCTTTGCCTGAATCAAAACCATTTAAAGGACTTTATTGATGGGCTGTTTAATGTCCTTGGATACTACTGAAGAATTTTTATGGAAACACTTTGTATACTGGATTATTAGAACACATTTATCATCCACTGCCTCCACATATATCTCACAGCTGGCTGACTTTACAATAGCAGTATGAATCAGAGCTACAGGGCACACCAATATTTTCCCCACTAAAGGAAACTGAATTCTTTAGGGAATTTACTCACTGTTCTTATATTAGCAACACAATAAAGCAATTGCAATAACCTCCATAAATTAATCCTATTAGCGACAGATATATCTTTAAAAAATAGGGCTAAATTTATATTACATAAAACTTGATATATTTTTAAGCTTTTAGGACAACTATTCCCAAAACCAGGAAGAAAGTCTCACCAATATAACAGCATAGAGTGAAATCAATCAATAGGATATTGGACCATATCATAGAAGCTTTCCCAGAGACTGCTTCCCATCAAAAATGTTACTTGTAGAATATGTCTATATTCTTACTACGTTTTTGTAAGCAAGATTTGTAAAAACATTAGTGGGCTCAGTCAACATGGTGACAAACAGCATCATAAACTGAACTCTTACTGACCATCAGGAACCACTGTCAAAAGAGAACAATTGTGATGTTTCGAAGAGATTCCTCCTGCCTCCCCACTCTGTGTGGACCACAGGAGCAGAAAAATGGTAGTCAGGTCCAAGGGAGGAGTACACTTTCCATTCTCATCCGGTTTATTAATGCAGGCCTGTAGCCTTACTCCTGCACATACCTAACTTCTGCTACTCCAGATCCTCAGCCTTTTCAGGAAAAAGTCCCCTCTCTCTGTCTTGCAAAGCAGCGGAAGAGGAGAAGGGGATTTGTACCACAGATGCCTTAGGAGCAGGCCCGCCAGCTCAACTCTCCAGCACCTGCAGGAGTTGGAGGATCCTCTCCCCCACCATCCTTTTAATGGACAATCCTGCAGTATTTATGGGAGGGAGCTAAGCAAAATAACCTCCAAGTCCCCAAAGCAGTTATACTTTTGTTCAGAAGATACAGCGGATCTTTGCCCCGGCGTGGCTGACCCAGAGGCGGCTGCGAGGAGGGTGGTTGGCAGCTCTCTGGGGCAGCAGCCGCGCAGATGCTGCACCACTGCCAGAGGTCTGCAGCTGGCGGTTCCTTGGGAGCTGCCGCTGTTCCCCAAGGGAGCACTTCGCAGCCTTCCTCCTGCCCCACCACACCCCTGTTCAAATTTAGCCAAAAGTTTTCCTACGGAGATTTTTTGGGTTTTTTTTCTTAACTCATTTTTCCTTATGTAGTATCTGCTTACTGTGTAAAGCACCTTTTTGTCGTGAAACATACACCTGAACCCCAAAGAGCACAGCACGGCGTGTCGAGGCCCTTGAGGCAGAGCAGGAGCCCCCTCACCACACCACAAAGGCCCTTGGCCTCCCCCAGCCCCTCAGCCCACCTCCTCCCCTGGCAGCGTGGCCACTGCCGTCCCCCACAACTCACCCCTCTGCCAGATGAGGCTGGGGACGGCTGGTCACCCACAAGGTCCCGTCATTCCTTGAGGAGGGGCTCACAGGGCGCCATCTTGGAGGAGGGAAGGCCTCAGCCTTGTGCCACCTCCCTCTGCACAGCGGAGCCGCCACAGCCAGGGCATCTCCTCTCCTCACAGCAGGCGGGACAGCGCCAGCTCCTTTGTGGGGACTGCTCCCCCCCCTTTGGGGCAGGAGGAGCCATCTGCTTCTGCGGACACAGGGAGCAGACGGCAACAGGCTCCCCAGGAGCAGCCTGGCACCCAGCCCCTCAGTGCAGGCCCTGCAGCCCCGCCCGGCACCCAGGGAGGGAAACAGGCTACAACCCTCTTGTGAGGAGATCAAAACCCTGGGGAGACACAGCTACCCTCTGCCTTTTTTCCCCAAAGCCCCCCCCGCAAGAAGCCGCTGGGGTTAGCTGGAGGGGAGCGGAGGTGAGAGTGGGCGCTGGGTGCCCCAGCCTCGGGGCGGGGGGATGGCTGCGGGGCGAGGAGCCTGAGGGAATGGGGACGAGGGGGAGAACGGCTGCGCAACGGCCCCTCAACGCTGCAGGCGCCGCCGGGCCCCGTGCCCACCGTCCGCAATAAAAGCTCGTTATCCAGGGGCGATTTTTGGCACCCGTTGAGTTCTCGATAGCTCATGTGCCGCATTTGCACTCCTGTTGCTGTGAAAAATCGTATCCAATCTCAGAAAGATCCCGATTCCCCGCCATTTTGTGCGGCATCCTCTGTAATGAGGAAACACGGCCTTTAAAAGAAAAACAGCAAGTAAACTCAGACCCCGGGCTGCATACAGATCACACACAAATACCAAGCACATGCAAATGCATAGTTAGGAATAAAGATGCCAACTAAATATTTTAGACTTCAAGTTTTCACTATCCATACATCTATCTCAGCCTTTAAAACTTCCTATTCTTCTCTTTGCCAAATCCAAGCAATTCACAGGAAGAAAGTTACAGGAAAACAACAGTTCTGGTGCCTCTTTCTTGCCCATCTTTGTGGCCCAAGGAGCAGCCAGTCTTCCTGCTCTCCTCATTTTCGTTAAAGGAAATAATGAAGTTACACCCTGTTCCTGGGTCCTGCTCCACGAAATGTCTGGGCTGGACCTTTGGATTACAGGTTCCACCCACAGCCAAAAAAATATGCCAGCTTGGTCCCATAGACTTCTGACTGTTCCTCATCATCTCTCATAAAGCCTCCTATTCCTTTGAAAGAAACAACCAACCATTTTGGTTTGACAGTTTTATGTCCCATGTCATAGGTGCTGATGATACCAGGTAAGTGAGGAACCAAGCCTGTGGTTCCACCTCACCAATCTCTTACATGATAACAAAAAGACATTCCTCTTGGGGTTCTGAGACTTTTACTGGGGAGGGTGTCTTTTTTTTTTTTCTTTTTTTTTTTTTTTCTGCTGGAAAACATTGTCCCCTTTAAAGGACAGATGCAGCATGCAATTATTTTGAAATAAACCTGGAAAAGGGGTTCCTAACTCTACTTAATCTACAGGATATTCTCCTTCATCTATAGGTGGGTCTCCTTTGGCAAAGGTTGATGCTTAATTAAGAAGTTTAACAGTGTATGTATCATCCTGAAATTTTGGGCCTGATTCTACAAGGTGTTAAAATCTACCTTCACCCCTGCATTCACCACATCAGACTCTCAAGGCATTCAAAGGGAGTCTGGGGCACCTGACTTCTCACAGAATCAGTGTAAGGGACTGAAGTTTAAGGATAATCAAGCAGTTCTCCATAAAACTGTACAAATTTGCATATTCTCAGCTTGATCAGGAGAATAATAAATTGGTCTGTTTCACCAAAGACTAGCAAAACTTCCACTGGGCTTTGCTGGAGATAGCTGGTTGATCTGAACTATATTCTGTAAACATTTTACATAGAAATCTATCCCGAAAGTCAGTTGGAAGGCTATTTTATTGCTGAAAGCTATTGTATAGCTGAAATTCAAAAATGTGGGGTTTTTGCAGCCTTTAGAGCCAAGATATTTTTTTTTTCAGGAAGCAATCTTTCCTTCTATGATTCATAATCATGTTGAATTGTCTAAGGTAGGAAATATCAGATTGAAATTACTGTCATGTGCTATGGGAACCCAAAGGGAGAGTGCAGAACCAGATCTTCTCCAGCCAGAAAAACTTAAGCCAACTGTGTTTCCAAGTAAATCCTGGAATGCAGTATGCAAAACAACATGTGTTCAATCAGAAATCCTCAAAAGAAAAGACTATTTCGTCAAGCAGATTAGCTGCCTCAGATGAAGGACATTTTAATCAAATAAGCAGCTTGCCATCCAGGTACCTCTGTAGGTCTTCTTTTCCTTGATTTCTTTATTTTCCATGATTCCAACAGGAGCTGAGAATACTCAACACCACAAAACAGGTGAGGCTTTAAGAGTGTATGACAGCAGGCACTGTCTCCAGACTTGAACTAAACAAAGAAATTTGTCTTGTTTTCTCTTAAGATGCCCCACATTCACTTATCCCTTTTGCTTCATTAGTATCACTTCAGACTCTTAATGTGAATGATACACAAGATGTGAAAAATTCTACCACATATATTAAACTGCATACTGTTACTCAATCTTCTGGACATACCTTCAGAGACATCCACACAACTCCCACATGGGCAAACAACGGTGAGACAAACTTTACCAAAGCTCCAGAAGGCAGACATACAGATTTTTTATATATATTCACAAGATCATTTGTTTTATCTTAAAACTTTTCTAAAACAGGCATGTACTGCAGGCTTTGGCAGTAGAGATAAAATATTATGGGATCCAGCCTTACTTTGCTTTTTGCATCCAAATATACACATTGTTATAACAGAGGAATAGTTGCATCCAGAATTATTACTGCTGCTTGATGACCAAAATGCCTCATACACTGCTCCACACATGAAACTACTACTGATATCCATCTCACCTGACCAACAACAGCTTCTTTGGGGTGGAGGAAAAGAAAAGAAGCATATACATGGTTCACTTAAAATGCAGTGACAAAAACAGCATTTGAAGGCATGTGTTCAAAACAGTCCCATATTGTTATTACAGATGGAAACAGTGAAGGAAGAGAAACAGAAGAAACAAAAGCCAGCTTTTGTGAGTTCCAGAGCAATCCCTTATGATCCGTGGTCTTGTATAAGATGATTTGGAAGCTTTGGAAAGGCATTCAGGGTCTCTCCCTGAATAAGGCACTGTAACACACTGTCTTCCATGAGCCTGGCCCAGTGCCACGACAGTTTCTGCGTAATTCATTGCACGTTTTGCTAAGTGTTCTCTGTATATCTATATAGATATATACACATAGACATATATGTAATTTTCCATATGCTTTCCTGCAAAACATCAGAAAAACAAAATCAATTACATAATGGAATACAGAATTCAGAATATGCTAAACTTAGTACCTGCTGACATGTCGCACGTGCCCCAAACTAAACAAGAGATGCACTGATTCGGAAGTTTTAAACACTCTAAGTCTGTAGACATAAATTATTTCTTCCCTCACAAAGTTTTCATACAGCCCGGCCAGGAGTTCTAATGTTTGACTTTGCAAGAAGCCTCTGCCCTTTTCAAGCCCCATTATCTTTTCAACATATTAGCACCATCCCTAGTAATTCCTTGTGTCATTTTCCATGACAAAATGTCCATTAGAGACAAAACTAAACATTTCTTTTTCAAGTCTTGGAGTTTACATCTCCAAAAGTAGACAGTAGTGTCTTGAACCTCATCATCTTTGAACACAAAACGCTTAAGAGATGCATTAAGTGGATCCCTATTCTTCTTATGGAAAAATGCACATTCTTCAAACATCATTATCCCTTCATCTCTTCTTCTGCAGTTGAAAAGAAAAGAGGTACAGCTAGAAAGATTGAGTGGCTGGCCAGATCGTTTATGGAATACTGAGATCTTAATTTCAATTACCAGTCTGGAATCAAAATCAGTAGCAATCACAACCTGTAACTGGCCAGAGGCTTTTCAATGAATCTGGATGAAGGGAGCAATGAACCCTCACCAAGACTTATCAGCAGCAAAAGCACAGGCTGTTGTGAGAACTGGCTGTCCTGGACCAAGCACCAATCCAGCCCTGCATACCATCTCCAAAAGTGACCTGAAGTAGATATTCTTTCCCTAAGAAATATACCAAGTATAGAATTATCTTCCCACTCCAAGTGGTCAGTGCTTGAAACAGAGGTTATAATCTTAATGCTGTGTTTAAACAGACACCGATGGGTCTATCCTTCTTTTATTTGGTTCATTTTTTTAATCCATTTTCAGCTCACATGGTCTTCTGCATGAGTATGCTTCACAGTTTGTTCTTTTATTTTCCTTTTAAATTCACTGCTTAAAAATATCATGAAATACCTTGTCATTTTCTGTTATCAGAACTAGTAAATAATGACCTTCACGTTTACGTATTGAGTCTGCTGTGGCTATAAGCTGAAGCCACTACGAACAGTCCACTGCCTGCGACAAAACGCAGATATATACTGACTATTTCATTTCACAAAATAATGTATTTTCAACCCTTTTCGATTCTGCAATTCCCATTCATGTTTTAGTGGAAGTCTTTGAGTCTAGGGCTCAGACACCCACTTGTTTCAATCATACTTGTAAATTGGAACTATTTACACAAGAGCCTGAGAACTGGGTCCTTGATTTAACTAAACTACAGCTGTTACCTCCCACATGATGTGATTGTGTGAATTCACATTTTATCTCGGTTCTTCTTCCTCTTCCTCATCTTCCATTTCCTCTTCTGAGTCATCCTTATTCTTTGAACTGTTGCTGAATTCAAGGTTCCCTTCAATATCCAGTACCTGTAAGTGCTTTAGGTTTTGGAAGGTACTTTCCTTCAGTGCTCCAACTGCAATCTTATTAAACCTTTAAAAAAAACCAAAAGGCCTTCCTGTTAAAATAAACCCATTTTTATATCCAACACAGAAATGACAAGACTAGGAAGAAACCATTCTCCAGAGTTACTCTAACTTACACTGACCCAAGTTACTCTAACTTTACACTCACCCACAACAGTACTCTAGGAGTCCTGACTCCTCTGGATGGAAAAAGGAAGGGAAAGCAGGTACTGATTAGCAAGCAGGCAAATGCAGTGACTGAACAAAGTTTGCTGACAGCACTGTATCATGGCAAAGGACGTTGCAAGAAAATACTGGGAGACATTAAGTATCTCCCACTGAATTCAAGCTCACTGATCAAGCTTTCAAAAAACTACTTTTCTCTGCCCCAGCCCCTCTTGCCCCTTCTAGAACTGTATTCTGCAAAGAAAAAAACGCGTAACATTGGAATTCCTCCCCTACAAATCCTTTCTCTTGGTTTTCTGCCATCTCCTTCCCAGAGAGGAAAGGCATCTGCCCACATTTCAAAGTGTAACTTGGTTTTTCATGAGATTCTGTGTCATCCCTTGATAGTTTGATTCTTCTCCCACAAAACTCAAAATACTGGTACAAAGTATCCCTTTAGAAACAAAGCAACATGCAATAACTTTTCATCTGTTATTTGGGTTTCCAACAGTATAAATAAACCAATCTGCAATTTAAGAACCTCTCACATATACTGCTTGGTCTGTTACTCTCAAACATGCTTAAAATTTTATTCTGTCTAATACTCCAGATGTATATTATTATTTCACATCACTGCAGTGATTAATAGCCACCCATTAAGAAATACAACTTAGCTTGGGTGGAGTTGCCTCCTAAATATGTTAGCAAAACAGTTTTGCAAATTCCTTTTTTCTCTTTATATAAAAATATAGAATGTGGTATGTGGTTTCTGGTTTGCATCCAAGCATTCACTAAAATCTCATAAATGCGAGCAGCTGAATAGACAAACTGCTCTAATTTACACCAGACTTTGTAATTTTATTTGCTTGGTATAGAACCATTCATCCAAAAAGTTATGCTTCAGAACTATCCAGAACTACAGAACAGTTTAGTTGCACACAGACAAAATAAGGCCATATTTAGTCTTGTGCAGCAGGCAGCCTAGGTTTTTTGAACACATCCACTGGATCAGCTTAATCAAATATTCTGTAGGGGTTCATAAATTACTTCCAAGCAATATTTTCAGTAAGGTTCCATCAGATTAAAACTGAATATATTACTAAGCCAGATTCTTGCTTCACTTCTTGTGGTATAAATCTCTGCTTAAATCAGTTACATTACTGTGAGTTTACATTGTATGTTAAAAAAGTTCAGTATCTGTCACCTATAAAAACAAAGTCCTCGTCCAACTGACAGGGTAGGAAAAAAAACAGAAAGGCTTCTAAACTTAGCTACATAACTGTTACAGTTGTAACCTGTCATTTGTTTCTGACAAAACCATCAAGAGAATACACACAACTTCAAGACTAGTCATATATGCCTCACTAGAGGGGGATTTTGTCAAAAGCCAGGGCTAACAGACACAGGCAAAGCTATAGTCCTACAAGTAGACTGTAAACTTTTAGCTCACAGCTGAATACTGGAATATCACATAACATTAAACATTAATTTCCCAGAATTTCTAACATGCCAAATCCATTCTAACAAGCAAAGAAAGGACAAACTCTCCGAACAGAAAGTTTATTATGTGTATCCATGACTCTTCTGAGCAGATGAACATAGTTTCATCATACATTACTATAAAACAAAGTTGTTTATTTAGAAAGTTAGGATTTTAAATACTTTCTAAAAAGTAAGCAGTTATAAAGTGGATCAAAAAAAGAAATCTTGTGTGCTGAAGTGGAAACTTGACCTTACCTGAGGTAAATCCCCTTTATTTTGGGTGTGGATTCAAAAGCATTCTCTGAAACTGTTGTGATCTTGTTGTTCTGAAGATACAGATATTCTAGAGATTCTGGCAGGTCTGATGGGATAGAAGTCAGCTGGTTGCCAGCCATGTCTAGTGACTGCAAGGAAGAGACAACAAGGGGCCAAATAAATAATTGAATTTAAATATTATCAGCACTCTAAAAAGAGATCTAAGTTTGACAACAAATGAGCTTCCAAAGGCTGGTTCTGTACACACACACACTCCTCCTTTGGAAGTTTATCCATTGTTTTTTATACATATACACATAAGTCTATAAAAATACATACATATATATATATATATGTACTTATAAAAAACTTAGTATAGTAACAGTGCAGAAGTGAGATGTTTATGCAAAGCTTATCCAGGATTTGCTGTTTGAAAATCATCTGCAAACGAGGTTTATTTTCTGTATGGTACCTTGGTGAGTCTTGCTTCAGAACCTCTCCCTTCTGGTGAGGTCAAGAAACTGACAAACACCGTGTACAGTGGAAACTACAAATTGTCAGCTGTGCAGAAAGGTTCAGCTTGAGTTCATGGTGGAAAAAGTGAAGTGATATTTATTATAGCATAAACTAATTTAATCTACCTCTAATTTGCATCAAGGTAAGTGTGGCCACGGCAGTTCTGCTCTCTTACACTACTATTTAGCATCATGCTGCTTTGTTTAGGAGTTCCAACATTTCTTTATCTCTGTCCCCAGGCTTTAGCCCATGCCTGCTTTAAGCGAATTAAAAGCAGACTGGGTTTCAGATATGCTTGATATGACATGCCTTTTGATGTTCCTTGGAAGCTGCTACTGCAAACACTTCCCTAGCTCAGGTTAGTGAATAGTTACAAGTTACACATAAAAACATCTGGAAATATTCTAACATGGAGAATGTATGAAGACATCAGGACTAAAGGCCATGATCACTTCTCAGATTAATTGTATTCAAGAAAATGGATCAATAGAAGTGTTTTGTCATGCAGCATTTTCATAGCACCAAGCTGACACAACAGTTACACATTATTCAAAGTCACGCTCATGCAAATGATTGTCATGATTTCAGTGTTTTCATTCTCCACATAATCCCAGTCTGGCAAATAATTATGTAAATGTCTAGCTTTGCAATTGCAGATAGTCTTCAGTGATTTCCATGGAAATAGTGTGGACTGAAGCGTATGCTAAGTACACGCATGATCAGGATCTTATGTGATGGTTATTTGTCAAATCCACTTCAGTGCACCAACTCATAAACCAATTGCACAGTTAAGGCCTTAATGATAAAAGAGATTCATATATATGAACCTGGAAATAACTAACAGGTAGTAACACTGTTCCAGAAAAAAGCAACAGACAAAAATGCATTGTTAGTGTAACAGAATTTTAAGTATGTGCTATTATCTTAACCTTGTTTAATATGCACAGGGTTTGCTCTGGGGTAGGTACAACTGAAGGGCCAATATTTGATTCAGCAACACATCACTCTGGTTTGACACTGACTACAAGGGAGCGACAGGAGAATAAAAGTAACGTGGAGCAGCTATGAATCAGGCCTTCCGAGAAGGAAAGCTTGTCATTCCAACCAGCAACTAAAGCTGCCTAACAGGTCTCATGACCCACTTTTGTTTGAAAAAAACAAATCAGGTGACAGTGCCTACATTTTATTAAGCACTGCAGTGAAATGATTCCAGCATTTGTAATGCTCAACAGCATCTTCCCTCCATACTACTTTTCATCTTAGATATATTTACACCCCCACACCCCGACAGCTCTACAGATACTGTTGCTGCATTGCTGACGCATGTTAACTGAAAAACAAGCTATTGTTTATTCCCAGAAACAACAGAAAGGGAAATGTTCACATAGATAAACATTTGGATTGTCTGAAAACACACTGGAGGCCAGTGTGACATACGCTTGATGTCCCTTACCCCTGCTCTGCTCTGAGATGTACAAACTTTGCCAGTATAGTGACCTAACCATATGCATCCTAGATGGTTGCCATATGACATAGGTAATACCTTCTACTGCAGGAAAGAGGCTGTTGCCTAAAAGGAAATGCAGACAAATCCTTCAGCCAGCATAACAATTTTGAAAGGTCATTTTGCACAGCACAAATGTGATTGTTCCTGCCTGCCTTATGGTTTGTGTTTAACTTTCTCCAACAATTAAGCAAATGAGAAGACTGCTGATTGAATCCAGACCTCCTAGCTGCTATCCAGGTGCCTTAGCCAGCTGAGCTGCTAAATCCTACAGCTTGGCCTGTCTGACTATAAGCTGATGTGGGGGCTTTGAGAATTAAGAGTGTTTTTGTTTATGCATTCCTTCCTCCTGCTGTCTCTCTTCAGAGCTGATTTTAAACCTTTTGGGAGACAAGCTATTTGAAAGACATAATTTCAGTTTTAATGACAACATTCACTAATGTTTCTCTGAAAATATAGGACACCGTTAGGGTTCAGAAACAAAGATATCTTTACATTTCCCAGAATTAGCAGTGCATGGTGGACCACCACCCTGGTCAGCAGTGGGTGGTACTCACCTTGGGCACAACAGCACATCATTTCTACTCTAGAAACAGAGGGTGTGGCACTTAGAATGCAAGCCCAAAACGTGAGAGCCAAGCACATCTACTATTGCTGCTACACAAATTGGCTTAGGCAGACAGACAAGGACATCAGCACTACTAGAACAATTAGAGAAGGTGATGTTTCTACCTGGAGACTGCTGAGTTCTCTCCACGCTCTTGAATAAATTGAATTTACTTTCAGTTTATTGTTGCTCAGATACAGTTCCCGCAGCTTTGTCATCCCAGACAAAGTCCCTTTTGGGATAATGCTTATCTCATTCTCCTTCAGCTTTAGAATCTGCAAGTTCTTTGGAAAGCCAAAGGGCACAGTGTGGAGATTGTTTCCAGAAAGATCCAAGGACTTTAGTTGCCTCAGTTTACGGAAGGCCTCCCGATGGATCTGGGGACTTCTGAGCTTATTGTAGCTCAGGTTCAGCTCTTCAAGGAAGTAAGTGGTAGCAAAGTCATTCCTGTTAATCTCAGAGATCTGGTTATGAAGGATCATAAGTGTTTTCACTCGCCGCGGCAGCCCGCTGGGAATCCTTTCCAGCATGTTGTTGTAAAGGTGGACAGTGTGCAGCTTCTTTAAGCCTTGGAAGGCTAAGGGATGGATACCTCTGGCTTTTAATTTGTTATTGTGGAGCAGAAGGTACTCCAGGTTCTTAATTTGGGTCAAGACATCTCTGCCAATCACCTTAATTGCGTTCTTCTCCAGGTGGAGGAGGACGATGTTTCGAGGTAAACCACTTGGAATTTGTGAGAGGTTATTGCTGGACAAATCCAGATATTCAAGACTAGACAATTTCCTTGGGAAAGCAGAAAAGAGAACACTCTCCATTTAGATTCTGCAAGGTGAAACAATAACCAACTTCCCCTAGGATTTCACAATCTTTGCTTTAGAGTCTTTTTACCTAACACAGCTCCCACTACTGCCCATTTTTGCCTCATGAAATGACTGATTTGGACAGCAAAACAGGGAGCTCCCGTACTGCCATTAGGGATCAGGACTAGGCACTGCTATTGCTCCCCAGCCATACTAGCAAGAGAACCTGCTGGAGTCCACAGACATTTAGCCTCTGGGCTGAGACCTGAGATCAGTTTTGCAGCCTACTGTTATCTCATTTGACACCACAGGCAGCAACATATGAGCAATTTCAGTGAACAAATACCACAAGAAAGACGCCATGGGAGCACCATCAGAACACAGAATTTAGCTCTCAGTTTCACAGAAACGTAGTCTGAGAATGAGTAATTTCTGTCTCTCTGAAAGTGTGTATTAAAATTGAAAAGCAGGTCTGCTTTATAGATGATGAAATATTATGAAAAGCAGAAGTGCTAATTCAGTGTCCTAGGCTAAGGTAGTGAACTTCTGACCCTCCAGCATTATGGAAGCGACTCAGGGCTAGAGCTGCTTTGTGTAAGCTACTGAATCTGGATTCCACGGACTCAGTTGAAGCTAAAATAAATCCTTAGACCAGCCATTTATACCAACTGGATGTGGATCAATGGCATTATATGCCAGGACTGAGAAGCCCTGTATTCCCTTGTATTTCAAGTCAGTTTCTCAATTCAAATGAGACTTTTGATCTGCATGGCACTACATAACCCACTGCAGATGACTAGAAAGTTTTCAGGAAATGCGAGAACTAATGCATTACAGACATTACTTACTGGTTACTACACTGCTATTCACAGCTATCCAAGAATGTTCTGAATAAGCAAATATACTCTATGGGTAAAGCGCTTTATTGCTGCAAGTTGTAACATCTCCCCAGCTTAGGTACATCTCAATAGCACTGTGCTGTGCTGTACAGACAGTACCATGAGAGCAAGGAGCAATATCCACCCCTTCTGCTATGACTTGTGCCTTAGCTATAGCCACTGTACTCTATTAATCAGAATCTTAATGGAAATGGTAAGTCCAACGTGACCTGGAGGTGGACACAACATGGCTATGGTAAATTACTAAGGGAGGTTTCAGGGACTGGAAAGTGGAAAAGTAAAGCACAGTTTGATACATTTTCATGTCTGGAGATCAGAAAAGTTTACAGAATTAAGTTATGGGCAGGACAGATTATGTGATCTGAATTTTCAGGTAGAACAAGGGCAGCACTCGGTACAAGCAGAGACACAAATGTTAACTTTTTGAAGTGCTAAGTCCCAGGCTAAATTTAGGACAGCCAAAGGCTATTTTTGCTGCACCAGTTCGTACCAAAGCTTTTGCAGCCATCTGGCTATTGAGCAGCACCATCGCATCCCTGCCCACTCCAACAATATCCTGCATTGAGGCATAGCTGTGCCAGATGAATTCACAACTGTGTATCTGTGGCTGCTTTCAAGTCACCTTCACGGATACACAGAAGTGGCTTTAGCAAAGATGAAGGTCTGGCCTTAACTTTCAGTGAACTGCCCTTGAAACTGGGAAGTCCCAAGAAACCTCACTTTTGACTGGTTTAGAAGAACAGAGACCAGCTTTCAGCATTGTTCTAGGTGGCCTTTTCCCAGAAGGCACTTAGTACCTGGTGTGATCAGGTCTCTGGCAATCAAGGAGCGACGCAGTCTGATGTTCAGTGTTGTGTCTTTTGTATAAAAGTATTCCGCAGTGTGAATTCAAACTGCTCACCTAGACCTTTGCTTTTGAATGGCAGCATCTGAATCTAAGACTTTTCATACAGATTTAGCAGAGAAATGCATAACATCATGCAGGTTTTACTAAATGTACTTCTTAAAATGTACTTTATTCAGTAGATGTACTACTGTACCAGAAGAGATAGACAGACACAAAGGTACAAACTACAGATCTCAGTCTCACCAGAAAGTTTCGTTGTCCATTCCTTCATTAGTCAAGTAGTTATTCTGTAAATACAGCTCCCGCAGACCTGTAAGTTCACTGAAGGCTCCTTTGGGGATCTTCTCTAGTTTGTTGTTCTAGAGTCACCAGAAGCACAAAGCACATTACTTGGCATGAAATAACACAGGACATTCAGGTTCTGCTCAACTAACAGCAGGCAATGAAATTTCAAAAGGGCTAGGCATGATATTTCAGGGGGCTTATAATTAAGAAATAAATACTAATGCTAGACTGAAATATTACAACCTATTTTTATTGATTCCCCACAGAATCTTTGGCTAAGGAGTTAGAATTTAGTCCCTGCCCCCCAGACAGTTTTATTTTGTATTCTTAGTCCTCCCACCTATGTAAAAACGTATAATGTAAGCTAGGCAACTACCTCTGGAGTTTGCTCAAAACTTCTGGATTTTCTAAGACAGATTTCACCATAAAGAAGAATTAGGTTGGAAGCTGGGAACCAGCCATCCTTCTAGCATTAATGGCATTCCAAAAGGTACAGTTAGTTCCTGCAATGTAGATTCCAAAATAATTATTCCTATTGCCTTAGTGTCACTTTGGAGTAGCCTGCAGGCAGACATGAAAAAAATATAAAACTAAATCCCACTTAGAAATTTCATACCAGAACTCTAGGAATTAGAAATGGATAAAACACTAGGAATTACAAAAGGATGTATAAAAACACTGACACTGAATTTGTTAAACCTCCCAGAATCCATGTATATACAGTAACGTGATGGACAGACTGGACTAGATTCATGTGCCAACTAATATAAAGTGGATATCACCAAAGACAGATTTGGCTGAGTGTCTCAATGAATAGTGAAAGAAAAAAAAGATCTGTCCCATCTAAAGTACACCTTTTAGACACTTTTGGTCCACCACTGGCTGTCTCTCATTTCTCACTGTCCTGTTTTTTTCCCAGTCAAAATATCAAGGTAAATGTTACTACTGAGAGGCAGTGCACTTGAAAACAAAACGCTCATTTCTTGGGAGATAATGATTACAATAAATGGCCATAAAATGCAGGGGACTAGTAACTTCACACTTTGCAGAGAAAGTCCAGCAGTTTGAAAGATCAGACCGTTTGCCTTTACTTTTCTTCAAGCTGGAAAAGCCTGTTTTCTAGAAGACTTTAATGGGAATTAGTGGTGAAATGTTCAAGGGAAAAGAAAGCTGGGAGGCAACACAGAACTGCCTAAGTCCAGGGGCTGATAACAGACTCCAGTCCACACATGTCCAAGGAGCTGTCAACACCAGGAGCAAGCGGAACCAGGACTCCCCACCGCTGCAGCTCTCCCATTGTTAACAAGGCCGGGATCTCTAGCACAGACATGATGAAGCGTTTTTATCGAAATCAGATGACACAGAACTAAAAATGCTGGAGACTAGTTAATACCACAACTTCTGCTATTGCACTATTGCTGGAGGAGTTGTAGCAGTAAAGAATCACTGATCCAAACTTCCTGTGTTGTCTGAATTGCCAGTTCAGTAGCAAACAAAAATCACTGATGCTAGGAAACAGTAGCCTATGCGAAATCAGTTAGCGAGCAAAGCTAGTACATAGCGGGTGAGCAGCTGTCAGGAAAAACAGCATCATCAGTGGCAAACTTAACTGTGAGGCCAATCACTGGATGGCCATGGAGAATGATCCACCTTCCTGTACTAGTATGCATTAATATCACTATATGCAAGGAAGAGACCAACAATGCTACCACACAGGCATTTGCAATACATTCCCCTGAAAACATAGAAAAGCATTTTTGTCCCCTGTGAGCATTTTAGTGTTTTGCAAAAACACATTATTACTTATGAACAAAAAGTAAGGACATGGGAGACAGCTACTGTTGAGGATGTAGCAAATGAGACTTACCATGGGCCTGGGAATGTTTCCAAGCGCAATGAAATGGCTTGGCTGTGTGGTCTGAATCCCATACAAACACGGTACTTTGTCACAATTGTAAAGGAATACAAAACCTTGCTGTCATTACCTTTAAATGTAATTTATATAGTGCTGGTGGGAGATTCTTTGGAACATACTTCAAGAAATTGCTGGACATGATGAGTATCTCCACATTATCAGAGCCATTGAACATATTATCAGGTAACCCAGCATCTGAAAGTTTGTTGTTATGAAGATATACAGATCTGTTGGAAGGAGGAAAAAGATGGAGTTAAACAGATAGTGAGATCTGGGGCGTTTTGTTTACCAAGAGAAAGATGTTTAAAAACTATATTTCAATCTTTTCTTCTTTCTCTGAGATAATTAGATTTGTTTTTAAAATATGCTCTTTAGTTTAGCAAGGGGTATAGACGCAAACCCAAATGGCTGGTCCAAATACTCTCTGAAATTTAGGTCTATTCAAATTCCAAGCCTGGATGTGAATACAAATTTCACAAGTAGCCTTATCTTCTAGTAGTCTTATGTTCTTAACAAGAAACCAAGTGCAAGTCTGGGATTGTGCAGTGCTTTGAAACAAAGAATGGCAGCCTGGTGGCCTCACTCGAGAGGGTTAAAACTCCTATCTGATTAAGTAGATATGCCCCCAATTTTAACTTCTATTTGGAATCAAATCTAGGCTTCTTGGGCTTGCAAAATGAACCTGTAGATCTTTTAAGAAAGGGCCGTCTCTCACCCCTCCATTCTTTCTGCTCCCACGAAGGCTGGAAATACCCCAGGAAACAGTTTCTCTCCCACTCCTAGAACTCAGAAAGGCATAGAATACTGACAGAAAGACAGCAGATTTACTCAGACTGGAAGAGTTTTGGTTTTTAATGAACTGTTGGGATCAAGTGAAAGAGGGCTTCTTATTTTCCCTTTGCTCTTCTTACTTTTAACCTTTAATACTCACAGAAGTGTTTCTCCAATCAGATTTTTAAAAATGGATTTATTCTTTCTTACACACGTTTTAATTCTGTACAAAACAATGGACCCCTGTGAAGTTATTCCTGCTTTTCATTGGCTTAACTGCTAAATGAATTCATTTGACTTCTTTTTAACAAAAGAAATTATAGGATTTTATTGACTTTGACTACCTCTTCCTTTCCCATGTTTACCCCAATATGCAGCAGGCAGCTAAAATTGTAGAGACAGGTTAAAACTGCAAAAGAGCACAGTGTCAAAGTGCACTTTTTTAACTTGTTCTTGGATTCTCTACCAGTTGCAGGGAACTTGGCAAAATCATTCTGGAAGGAAGAAATGGCTCAGTGTGGAAACACAATTGTGTGATCACACACTCCAGGGAGTTCAGAGCCACACTGAAAATATTGTTCACCCTGCATGGTCAGCTGTACTTTTAACTCACAAATATTTGCCTTTCTGAAAACCTTGCTTTCCAAATAATCAGTCTGAGACCATGAACTCTGCTGAGGGCAAATAAACAAACTGAAACAACTGTGTTAGGATTTTATATCTGCAATCTTGGAAATCAATGGGTTACTATTCTGAATACAATCAGTGTTGGTATAGGAAAGCGTGAAAATCACTTCAGAAAAGTACAAGAATTTTAATATGAAATCAAAATACAGCAGCTTCTGCAACTCAAGTTAAGGAAGAACACATATATAAATCTAGCTTCTTTCATGATGAGATATTGCCAGCAATCAGTGAGTGACTCAGCCTTTTCAGCTACCAAGACTCTATGAGACTAAAGGCCTAGGAAGTACAGAGTCAGAATGGGGAGTTCTCCAGTTCATCACAAGACTGGGGTCTGAGAGTTCAACTGGGTCAGCTATTATTAACTGCTTCCAAACTTCCAAACACTTGGACGCATAGATTGCTACCAACAGAGTTTAAGATGTCTTTGCAGGATTTAGATGCTGCAGTGCCCACATAGATTACTCAAAATGCCTTTGGAAAAGATCACATCTCACAGGAGGTGGTCTATGTGCATCTGAATTTGAGATGGGCCAATGTGCTGCACTGGATGCAGCTGAGAAAATCACAACCTGAAACCAGCAGAGACCTGTGAAACCAGACCTGAGAGTATGAACCACTTTTGAAGGTGCTAAAAGGTTTAGCTTTAATATAGTTGAATTATACTCAGCTACACTGAGTACTATACTCTCAACCTGATTCTATTTATTTAAATGAATGGACTACAGCAAAACTAGAGATTTCTGAACAGTTAGTCTCCATTTTGAGAAACCAAAGCTGTTCTTTTCAATTCATAACAAATAAAATGGAGACAATTTAATTTTTATCTATGTAAGTGTCTGGCAGCTAGTAAAAGCCCTTGGAATGTGTTTGTCTGAGAGATTATTTGATCTTTCATGCTGAGAATAACAAACAGTCAGCTTCTTTCCAAAAAACATACGTAGGCAATAACGTGGTTTAGCCAGATAGTTTCTTATCACCCACCAACTGCACCCAAGCAGTGGCAGAACACTTATTGTTTTACTTCCCAATCCCTCACCTCAAGTTTGGCTTCTGTCCAAATGTGAGCCCATATATCTTGGTGAGATAATTGGCTGCAAAATCTGCACTGATCAAGGTATTTGGTAGGAATTTCGGAGCCACTGTTAGCTGTAAAGGAAATACACAATTAAATTCAACAAATGTTTTAACCAACTATTAGACCAGCAACATAACACTTGCAACTTTATTTTCTCTAAACAGGCAAAAATAAATTAAACTGAATACAGATTACATGAACGAAAACAAATTGTCCTCACTCACTAATCTCTCCAGGAAGGAGACAGACTTTTGCTCAGAGATATGTGAGTGTTTGTTTTGGTTGGAAGAGTCCTGTCTCTTTTTGATGGAAGAAGTCAAGAAATTGTTATTCAGAGAGCAAACACTTTGTTTCTTATCATTCCTAATTCCCCAGTCTGCTGTGCCAAAAAAATCCAACCCACTTCACAGTGGCCTACTACTTACTCTCTTATGAAAGTAAAATGCGGGGGGAAGTGTCACTTCATATGTCTGTTCCAATATTGCACCCATTTACAATGGTCTTTTCAATGGAGGATTCAGGTTCCCAAAGGACAGGGATGCTTCTGAGCCATGGAATATCAAACGGGACTTCAAAGCAAAGACCTTCTGTACAGTGATATTTTGTTCATTAAACAAGCGATGTATCAGGAACAAAATATAGAAAGGTCCTGTCTCAAAAACTTTGTAGTTGATGAGAGGTATGGGATTTGATGTGTTTGCGCTTGGTCTATTGCGATTTTCACCAGTGATTTAAAAAAATAATGCTAGGAACATCTGCATCTGAACAAAAATTGGTGGAGTAAAAACTAATGATCCAAAAAGCTCAGTTTTACAGAGCATCCAGATAATACAACTGCTAGGTTCACTGTGGATGCTAATGGCAAAGCCATTCAGCTAGAAACCAGGAATACGGATTATAATACAGGCTGGAGAACAGTCTTCTGGAAAGCATAAACCCAGAAGATTTATGCATCAAGACTAAACCCTTGGGTAACAGATGCTGTAGATGATACGATCCTTGAGTACATAAGCAGAAGACTATAATGAATTGCAGTAGGCAGGTGCAATCACAGTGGTTACAGATGTTAAATACAGCACTAATGAGACCACTCTTACAGTATTTTATGTACACACTGAGGGGCTCTGGAAAGAACATCTTTTCTAGGGAGATAGTGAATTCTTTGTCATCTAAAGCTTTGAGATCAGGATGGGAAACTCTGGGCAATGGAAGAGATCTGCCTTCTGACCTGAACTTTTTTGAATCTGTAAAGCTTCTTCCTCACAGCACTGTTGTGTGAAACTTAGTCCTTATAGCCAGCAAGGCACAGCAAGACTCACAGGATGAGAAAACGTATTTTTCAAATTTTTACTACCATAAAACTGCAATTGGTTATTAATAATAGTGTAAAAACAAAAATATGTAAAAGATGAACAATGTGTGACACATTATTGGAAAACTGCCTAACCCGAGCCTTCAACTACACATTTACCTAAAGGCTGCCTAGACCTCTCCTTACTAGTTTGTAAAGTGTGCATTGACGGACTATATCCATGAACTTGTAATTTACTGGACTCATAATACAGTCCTATTTTTTAAAAGATAAAAGTATATTATTTATGGGTTTTCATTTTCACCTGTGCCAAACCCTCCATCCTTGAGCTGTCTTAAACATTTAATGGTCACAAACACGTGAAAGATCTCTCCTACAAATCACATTCCTATCAGTACTTCCAGATTGTATGTAAGCAGTGGAAACAGGCATTCTACATATGACTACAGCTGCCACAGTACTACTCTTGGCCTTACCAGTAATCTCTCACCTCCTGATCTGGGAGAGATGATTTCAGGGAAGTGGATAAAGGCACTCATCTCCAACTAGGAAGGTCTGACAGTGCCTCAGGAAGAAGTAAGACTCTACTGTGACATAATATTGAGAATTCAAACACAGGAAGCAGACTTAATCACTTTCATACACAGTGGCACATTAAAGCTTTTCTCCAGAAACACGGTCTGTTAGGTCATAACTTTTACACAAAACAAAGGGCATGGCTCAGATATGTGAAATGAGAAACATCAGAACCACAAGAAAGGGGAAAGAGAAAGAGAAGTTTCATCCAAAAAGAGTTTTCACTTGCTCAGGAATTTGCTTTGGCATTTCAGCACTGAAGTCATGAGACTAACTGATCTTCACTGGTTGACTGCTTGAAGGATTAATGCTGGATTGTTGTGCTAGCAAAAATAAAGTTCACTGAGTAGCTTTGACTAGTATATTGCCTAATAGGTAGCAATTTGCATTTCTCCAGCTGCAATTTTTTTGCAGCTTTACTGATGGATCTGCCTTTCCATATGGCGGATAGCGTCTCTCCACTGTTAACTAATGAGTTAACCGATGAACTCAGAAGGATTATACAAAACTTATTACTAGTTTTGGAACAAGTTTCCTTGCTTATAACAAGCTTTGATATAAACAGAAGTACTGGATCCAGGTGAACCCCATTTCACTTTGGGGATACGGAGAAATGTAAAACCTTCTGTCACCAAAATCACCAGCTCAACAGTAAATAGTAATGACAGCTCAGGACGCAGCCTACAGTTTGGTGGAAGAGGTATCTGTTACAAACAAGGCTTACTGTGGATACTATGTGATAGATACAAATTATGAGAGCCAGGTGAAAAATTAGAAAGGGAACTACAGCATCCGTTCTTTACCTGAAGTAGTTTTTACTCATAAGCCACAGAAGGATATTAGTCTATTATGATACTTCTTTTCTGACCAGCTATGCTAGTTTAACAAAAGACCATTTAGCTATGTCTGATGGGATCACAATTGAAGATAAAGCAGCATTAAGATAATCCATAAAACAAGGAGCAAACTACCAGCAAATCCCTGCCCTCCTCCAGATACCACAGTTACTTGATCGGCAGTGTTTCCTGCTGTAGAGTGGATGCAGTCTGAAGCCAATCTGGTTTGTCCTGGCTTGTGATTTATAAAGAAATGTGTTATTTTTGTGGGTCCACAACTTCTCACTATAACTAGTTCTGACATTCGCTGATGTTTGCATTTTCTTTTGGGATCCTTTTCTCTCTGCAGTAAAGCCAGAAAAACCAAACACTTTGTTTTGTCACACAGGGAAAATTGGAGTGCAAAGTTCTGGAATATTAGTCACAGTCTGGCTTGTTCCTTTTTATGGAGTTATTAACTGCCAAGACTGTTATATGGAAATGGTGCTTGAAAGGGAGAAAAGAACACAATGTTACTGTACTAAGGAATGGGTTCTATTCTCAATCACTCCATACAGAAATCTATGGAGTGATTCTGGACGTGTCTTGGCCTGACTGAAACCTGAATGTGGCCACATGTATATAAATAAAACATCAAAAGGTCACAGATTTTAAGAGGATAATAAAATATATACACAGACATGTATATAAATGTATCTATATAAAGAGAGAGAGAGAAGGAGGGATGGAAGGGCAGGGTTTTTGTAGACAAAAGAAGCTCTGTCTGTTTTAACTTATATTTTTCTGTGGCATCCCAGTTTCTTCTGTAGGAAGTATTTGTGGACGATCACTGGGGATAAACACAGACATAATGGGAACCACCCAGAGGTAAGGATATGTGAGAAGTTATTTCCTAGCCTTGGCAGGAAAAATGTGCTTCTGTCATGACATCCAACTTGGGTCATTAATAGGAAAGCACCTAGGATCTTCTCCATTAAAAAAAAATTAAACTCCTACCGCAGCAGCTAAAAGGATAAATTGATAAATTGCACAGCTCCACTCTGTGTGGGTATCCCCCCCGCCGCATCAAACCTAATAAGAATGGGAGCCAGGGAAAACTGGATAGCTTTTCACAGATCTTGATGGCTTAAACACAGGTTTTAGGACATGTTTGTTCACAGATTTTCAACCAGCCTCATCTGATGAGATATGCAGCATTTCACATCATTACCACACAGCTCATTTGCATACAGGCAGCTACCAAACCTGCATGCAGCTGATCCAAAGCCTACTGAAGACACTGGTAATTTACAAATGCAGGGGCTCTCTGTACCTCTCTACACACATAAGGGAAACCTTTCACCAGCTGCACAAATAAGTGAGTGTTCAAAATATACCGGCATGTGTACCCTCTAATTTTTTAGTGTACTGACTGATTGTCTTGACCTTAGATGAACCTGCATTGGAATATCACTTTAGCACAATTTTTCTTACGTAGGGTATAGGTTTTAAAAGAATTGAAGGCTTGCTTGTTTAACTTTCAGAACTCAATTAGAAAAGAACTCCGAAAGCCTTGTGAACCTCTTACCTTATTATTTGCCAGGTACAGGTAATTCAGGTTCTCCAGATGCTCAAACGCTTCCTCTGGTAACCCTTAAAAACAGGAATAACTGATCAGTGACATTGGCACCTTATTGCCTGTCTGAGTGAAAATACCAGAAGGCAGCTTTCTCTCTCAGACAATACCTTTAATGCAAGATGTAAGTATTTTTTATTGCCACTGAAACAATCTAACTCAGACCTATTGTTGTCTTTGGTGTTATTTTTTTTAATTTAAAAAAAAAAAAAAAAAAAAGACTGGTAATAGCAATGGAAGACCATTAAAAATCCTAAGCATTCAAGGCTTGTGTCCAACCCCACTGGCAAGGGTCAGGTACAGAGCTGTGTAGACTTGCTGCACAGCCAATTATTGGTGCTTGCAGCAACCATGCTATCTGAAAAGCTTCTTTTGTTGTTTGCTCATGAATCTGAAAATCATTTTTCTTGGAAGGACATAATCCGAGGCTGTTTAATGATCAGATCAATCTGATCTATGACCACTATGTTGGCAAAATAACACCAGTATCTGCATGTCATAACCCTTCTCTTGTTCTGTTCCCCCACAATCCAGATAGCCACGCAGTAACCAGCTGAGAGCTGAACTCGGAGCTTACCTTCCCCCAATAATTATTAATTTTCAGCTGAATCGCTCCACATCCAGCTGATCACACAAGCACAATTGCTGTCACAGTGGAAAGGCTGCAAACAACCTTTTCACCTGGCACTTAGATAACTGTAAGTCAAAGGTGAAGCTGTTTCCCACGTCAAAACATACTGGAAACTCAGGGCTGCACTGAAGCTTGTGAAAGAAACATCAAGCCTCAAAGGTAATAATGTCGAAGTCTGAATCAATTAAGCACAGCCCTCCTTGTGCCATGTAAGAGTCCTGTGTTTTGGGTCCCATGCATCATATGCCCACATTCTCAAAAAAGGCTGTTCTCTATCAGTGGAATAGGGATAGAAACAGCATTCAGAGCAACTGGGTAAGGTACAACTCAACAACTGCATCTTTTGTATTGCATATCCTCCCCTCTTACTATTTACGCCAGTTTCTCTCTCCCTCTTTTGCTTTCCTTTAGTAACCCCTTAAGTTTCTCTAATAAGCATATGACTCAGCAAGCAAAACCTGCCTATAAAAATCAAAACGGTTTTAGAAGGGTAGAAGTTGCTTTATTTGCAATATATATTATTTGTAATTATACCAAATTTGACAAGGACTGAACCGGACTAAACTGCACCAACTGACTGACTAGACTGAATTAAACAAGTTGACTAAGAAACAAGGTCAGTCAGAAGGAAATCATTCAGCATGTAGATGTTTCTGGTTCTCAAGTGCATTGCATTGATGTGCCTGTGGGACCGGAGGGAGTTTCCTGGATGAGAAGATCTCACGCCACAGTACACAGTGCTGCTGCCAGGTCTCCTCCACTGGTTCAGTAAGGCTGCATTCTTACAAACTGAGTATTCTGTTTCGGATGATAAAGTGCCTCCATGATCTGTGTGATGGCCAAAGGAGCGAGGCTTATAGCTAACTACTCCAACCAAGTTAATCCATCACTCTGTGGCTTTCTTATCAGCTGTCGCTGGTCTCAGTACATTAACTGGTGTTCTGAAGGCACAGCCTCTGTCTGCTTCATGGCTCTGCCAGCTTACCTTTTGAAGTTAGCCTGTTGTTTTGCAAATTGAGAGTTTCCAGTCTGTAAAGACGAGCAAGCTCTTCTGGAAAGATTTCTTCTATCTGGTTATTCTAAGAAAACGGAGAGTATTAATCATCAGCAAAGTAATCCAAGAAGGATCCCAATAAACCAAGACTGTGAACTGCAATAAAATTTGGAAATGAACCCACCATGTCAAATCATTGTCAAGAGTTCCCTCTGTAATGAGCCAGACTTACATCTCAAAACCAAGACATCCAAACCCAGCAGCACCTGAAGGCCTGAACCAAGCTTTGTGCTCATCTCCAGAAATAGCTGGCTTATGCACTGGTAGCACACAACGAGTATGATTACACCTGGCAAGGCCTACAATCCATCTGTCACAGCCAAACCTCATAGCTGCAGTGAAGCGTTTGCTACAAGGTTGGCACTGTGGATTTCCAAGTTTCCTGTTTCTGTTATTTAAGTGTTGTTTTAAAAACAACTCGTCATGGGCCCGGAGAGTTAAACTTTCTCTGGTTCTGCTGTTGGGGATGACTGCCATCAGATTTTCATGAACATGCTGACTAACATTTTGACCATTAATGAGTGATTTGAGTGTTTTAGTATCAAGGGACCAGTCAAGGACCCACTGTGCTGGAAGCCAGGCCAATACACTGAAAGTGACAGCTGCCGCTCCAAAAAGCTGCTTTGCTTTTGGCACTAAAGGCAGGAGCCATGGCTAGCACATGCCTGGGACAGATCTGCTGAGGAAGGTGCCAGCTTACATTACGGTTTTTCTAACTACGCTGCACTTGGATGGAAAGCTCTGAACAAAATCTGCACTTCACCCATTGAACAGAATTGGCAAATAGAAGCGGTAATAAAGCCCAGCTGGTGAAGGGCCAAAGAGGCATTGAAAAGCCTGGAACTGCAGCCACTGCTCAGGCAGAGGCACGGCTGGGGCTGCCGTGCTCTGGCCCTACCCGTGCCCTCAGGTGTCAGGGCACAGGCAGGGGATGGGTGCCTGCCCCAGCGCTGGGCACAGCGATCAACTAACTCTGGAGTGTGGAAACCCACAGGCACTCTCGGACAGACTGCTGCTTCTCCCTGACGTTTGACTCTCATGTCCTTGCGCACCCCTACCCTGACCAGACACGACATCTCTGCAGTGGATCCATTTGCTGCAGGCACGGCATCGGCCCCCCGGCCGCAGGCACTGCTCACGGCGAGGGATGGCGTCAGCCATGTTACACCTGCTCCCGGCTCAGTCTGAGCCCCCCGGCCGCAGGCACTGCTCACGGCGAGGGATGGCGTCAGCCATGTTACACCTGCTCCTGGCTCAGTCTGAGCCCCCCGGTCGCAGGCACCGCTCACGGTGAGGGATGGCGTCAGCCATGTTACCCCTGCTCCCAACCCAGTCCGTGCGCTGCAGGGAGAGACACTGGGGGACACTGGTCGGGACTGTGTCTGGACTGGTATGCCGTGTTTACAACACTAACTAACACAGAGCGAGTGCCACCACAAGAATTCTCGTTAATGAAGTAATTTAGGCCATCCTTTTCAAAGGCACCCCAAAACCCAAGGCCTTCGGTAGAAACAGTAATAACTCGCTTGGCCAAAGGTTGATCTCTCAGAGCTGGGAGAGCACGTTTCCTCGCTCTTTTGCTGCCTGGATCGGCAGGGTGAGAATTAACGCCGGTACCAGGCGCATTTGGGCCTGCGGCACCTCCTGCGGCCGGCACGAAGCCGCCGAAGGCAGCGAGCAGGCACCGGGCTGAGGCCCCGGCCAGCCCGGCGGGGGGTGCTGCCCGCCCGGGCCGCCACCCGGCCCGCCGGGTGCTGGCGCGGCCCCTTCCCCTCGGCACGCTCGGCCACCGGCCTCTTCGCGCC
>JAVJGI010000032.1:28946937-28977794 GCA_035590275.1 Ibycter americanus | reverse complement strand
CCCGCTCCTCCCGGCCCCGCGTTCCCCCTTCCCCCGCCCGGTGCTGCACGGTCTTGGGGAGCGGGACGAGACGGAGATCCGGGCCCCGGCTGCAGCCGGCGGGCTGGCAGCATCCCCCACGCCATCCCCGGCTCCTCCTCGGGTTATTTATTGCCTTTTTCATATTGAGAAAGGCCAGATGATCCCGGAGATTTCTAGAGGAGGTGATGCAATGTTATTCCTATCTAACTGCAGGTCATGCTGTTCCTCACGGTTTTGCGGAGGGAAGAAAATGCTCATTAGCGCAAACAAGGTGTGCTGGAAAAGTGACTGCGGCTGTCAGGGCGCCCGTCGGAGGGCTGCCTCACCGGCACCGAACAGTAACACAAGCTCACAGCTACTGAAAACAAAATGGGCTTCCCATTGATTTTGGATGGTGCTGATCTGAACCTCAGAGGCCTGGCTAACGTTCAGCTTTTATCTTTCTGGCAGCAGGTTACAATAATTCAAACAGAAGTTGTGTATCTACTGGACCGGCCAGCTGGCCCTAATCCAGCCCCCTCGGTCTCATCTGTTCCCTTCTCTGATTTCGTACCTAACGATTTGCAGTCCGGGCTGGTAATTGCTTATCTTTTATCCTTTTGGCTATTGGCACAAGTATTTCACAGCGATGAGAAATTCTTATTTAAGCCGATCTTCTAAGGCAAAAAAGCACAATGTATTCATGACCTTAATATGAAATAAATGCTCTGTTCACCTCTGCTGGCCCAGGTTCCTTCTTTGCATCGGGAACAAGAACCTCCCAGAGCCAGACTGGCAGCCATCAGAGCTGGCACGTCTCTGTTTACATCCACAGGGCTTTGCGCCAGCTGAAACTCTCTCTGGGCCTCTCACAGACTTTGGGTGCTTAGAAAAGCATTGGAGAGATCCTGCTCTCAGCCACAGTCATGAAAATCTTAAATAACTTCTTTAAACACTGACTTGTACTTGAAGAAATGGGAGAAGGTAGGACTACAAGACAGAGCATCCTGAAACATGGATGGTTTTGCTTTAGTCCTGGTCTTTGCTACCAACATGCTGGATGATTTTAAGCATTTAACATTGCTTGCTTGATCCCTCTTCTCCCTGCTCCACTATTCCACAGCTTCCATATCTGTAAAAGCTGAATATAATTAAATTAATCTCCTTTATAAAACATTCCAGAGATCAGATGGTGTTCCTTATGTGGCAGCTAGATATTAATAGTGAGTTCAAAATTGGCCGTATGAGTATGCCAACAGTGGATTACTAAAATCCTTAGTATTTGGTGACATAATCTCAGAAAATATTTCAGAGATCTTAGAGAAAATAATCTCAGAAAGTATGATGTATGAGATCTCTAACAAAATATTTTTCCTATATATCAGCTTACCCTTATAGATGCTTACAAAAGAAACTAAAGAAAAAATATGCAGGTCACAACCAGCCCTGCTGTAACAATACCAACACTGTTTCCAGAGCACACAGTTAACATCATGGTTGGTTTTGGGCTGTACAGACTTGCAACATGCTGACTTTTCCACACATATAGCTGAAAAGATGTTAAAAAATTAACAGGAAATATTTTATCTATTGCACACTAAAATTTGTGAGGCAATCTCACCCTGTTGTCATCAATATGCATGCTTCTGCTACAATGCCTTTGAAGTGAACACTGCTCTGGTGCCACAGGGAGACACTTTGGATACAGAAACATCTGCTTGCATCTGGAGTGCAGGCAGTAAAACCAGGCATGATTTTGATTTTCTTTTAGTTCAAAGAAAGTCTGAACTCACTCACTCCATTTCAACTCATTCCCATGGGCCTGATCCAAAGCCTTGTTAAGAAACCTTACTAAAGGAGTAGCTCAAAACCCACTAGAAAGAGTCAGTCCTCTTCCCCTTACTATCAGTGCGTTTTGAATCCGGTCCTTCCACCCAAAGACTGAAATTAACAATGAAATCAGCTCAGGGGTTTCTATGGTTGCATCTTTCTGAGTCCAGACAAAACCACTACCGATTTCTGCACTTTGCTGCCACACAGCACCAGAGGCAGAGTGCTACAAAAGGCACAGTCTCAAGAAGTAAGCTGAAGTTTCAGCAGTTACTGTATGCTTCTCAGTGATTACAGTTACCTCAATAAACAATAGAATCATGTTCAAAATACCTCACCTCTGTACCTATTATTCTCCACACACATTCTCACAGCAGACACATAGATGGAAAAACATCCTCTCCTTCAAAATCAACAGGTTAACTGAGTTTGTTACCTGCACTGAACATCCTTTCTAAAAGCTGCAGCTGAAAGGCAGGCTGCTGGATGTTGTCCGACAATCCAGCTTTTTTAAAAAAATAAAGTGCTGAAAAACTCACCTTTGCTGTCAGAAATCAGATGAATGGAGAGGAACATTTCTCTTGCCCCCACAGGCTCCCTCGGCTCATGCCATGTCAGTTACATGCGCTGAGCTCAGAGTGAGTCTCTCCTTTCCAAGCCAGATCCTTTCCAGATGTGAGCAGCAGAATGAGAGAGAGTAATAGGCAACCCTCTACCAACGAGAGTTTCCTGCACTTCCCAACGAAATCGGAGAGGAATTTTCCAAAGTCACCATATGGGAAAATGTGAGTAGGAAAGAGGAAGCAGCTATAGTCTGAATATAAAGACCTGGGGAAGAAACAATCTCCCATTGCTTTTTGTCAACAGTTTGCAAGATCCATGAGATATGCCAAAAGAAAGCATACTGGAATTGACAGATGCAGAGACAGTGTGTGCTTTAGCATTTCATTGCAGGACACCAGAGCTGCACTATCTGTTCCTAGATCTTTAATTTTACTCACATTCAACAGAAAATCTGAATTCCAGGTGGGAATGTTGTCCCACTCCCTGGGGGTCTGGTTCTAATCAGCCAGGAACAGACAGCTCAGCAGTTTTTCCTCCATTTCATCTCCCTCCCCTTTTAACTTCCCCCCCTGGTTTTCAACCCATCAACTGATCTTCAGGGACCAGGGATAGATAGGCTGAAACTACAAATGTCTTAGAGGCAAACTCCCCAGATTTGATGTAACACCCCATCTACCCAATCTCTTTTTCATCTTCTAAGCCCCATATTACGGCACTAAACATCAAAACAACCCTCCACCACACACACTCACTCCAGCCCTGGTCACATTTAGCCCCGCAGACTCACATTCCTTGTTTCTCCCCTCTTAGTTAAAAAAAGAGGAACATGCTGTTTATAACACAGTATGCTCTAAGTGCAGCAATACCTCCAAGAAACACAGCTTTTTGTCACTGACAGCAGAGTCACTATTTTAAATACAAAGCCACCTGTTTTGTCAACGCCCCGCAGTGCTCCATACAGTACCTCCACAAATCTGCAGAGGATCTGTCCTCACCAAGAACACGACCTTCTTGCTCAATTCCAAAAGAAGGTACACTGATTCTTTCCTCTCAACTCCAGCTGAACTAAAGTCTAAAGCAATTAAGTTATTTCCTCCCTCTCCCAGGCTCATATCAACTGGAACTGATTCCCCCCCCACCCCCAGTGCCACGTGTAAGTCGCGAAAGTTAAGTGTGGGAAGTGTGTTTTTACTAAAACAAAAATAAGAAAAAAACCAAAGCTGGCTGTTTTTTCTTAGTGATTCAGAGATCCAGGATGCATTTGCCTGCTACCCTTTCTATATTACAGTACTCTGAGTCCATACAACAAAATTTACACAGCGTTTTCAGAAAGAAGAGAAAAAGTGTGCTTGTATTGGGGAACCACTCCATCTCACCCCAGTCTGCAGAGAGGAGGAAGAGTAAGAGTAGGTTGATTACCTGGCTCACTATTGATGCCAGAGCAGCTGACAAAGGAGGGGAGGAGAGCAGGATTCACCCTTCCCCAAAACCGCGTTTTTTCTGTGTTTTTGCTGTATGTCACATAGCATTCAGAAGTACTACAGGACATTATGAAAAAGAGGGGCATTATGCCTCCTTTAGTGGGGAAACAGAAAAAGTGTCATAGCCAAGCCAGGACTATCCAGCAGGACAGAGCCAGTACCAGAAACCAGATAACTCATGTGCAAAGGTAACTCACCTTTACACTATGCTACAAATTACCTATATAGGCTGGTTTTTTCCCAGGCCTTCGCTTCCTCCACACCTATCCTCTTACATCAATATAACCCAAACTCACAATCTCCTATCTCCAGGCCCAGTGCTGCATTTCCATCTTCAGAACCCGTACAAATTCCCAGGAAAACCAGAGCTGGAGTCATATCTACCTAAAGGCATTCCGACCCACCACTAAGCCAAAGGCTGTGCCCTAGCACTGTATATGGACTCAGGGAACTGCTGCTTCTGCTCACTACAGCTTTCTGGTGCTTTCAGAGGAAAGAACTTCCACTGCAAAACTCACAACATAGAATTAGTTGCAGAAAACATTTCCAGTCAAACTTGAATCTTTGTACTCCTGCATGTTCCCTGCTGATAGGTGTGAGTGGTGGTTGCAGCCTAGATGAAGGAACATTTTTCAGGTTTAAAACCTGAAGCTGAAGACTTAGTTTAAACCTTGGTACGATCACTTCTTCAGATCACGTAGACAGTAGAGAAACAGGTCCTTGGGCAAACAACTGCTAGGGTACTCCATTGAACAACTGGCAGCTGTGAGAGACAGCACGTGCACACAGCACACTGTGCAAGACCAAACCTTCTGCACCGACTCCAGCAGAGAAAAGCAGTGGTCGTCAAGGACAGACTTTGCTAACTGAGCTCTTATTTTTCAAAGATACTCTTGTAGACCTCAGCATAAGGACACGTCCAGGGCCAAGCTGCAGTATGCAGTACACTATATTCCACTACTGTAACTGAGAAAGCTGGACGATTTATCTAAATTACACTAAGGCTGCACTTGCCTCGTGGAATCACGGAGGATTAGGACAGCACAGAGGTAGCTCAAACCCATGAGACCCGCTCAGCTCTGGCTTTGCAACTATTGTCACTCTCCTAAAGAGATTATAGGTTAAATTTAGATGTGATACCATAAACTCAAGTAACACACCCCAGTCAAGCAACAACATGGCAGAGAACAAAAGGTATAAGCAGATCTATTGAAGCATGAGCTCCAAAACAGTGGTTCTACAGGCATCAGCTCACTTGTGATCAGCATGGAGTGAAGCATGAGGTATTCAGGAGATTTAAGTTTTTGGTGTATCTTAAAAGGTAATAAAACATTCTCTACTCTCACCTTTATTTATTTGATTTAAATAAGACTCTACAGAAATACTGGCATTCCTGAAGTGTCTGCTGCTATGTGCTGAAACTGTTCCATTATTTGAAAGGAGAGAAAAAAGCCCATTAAAATTCTTTTAAATAACTTGCCGTCATTTGCTTCAAAAAATGAATAATCAAAACACAAAGAGTAAAAGAGGGTTTTGTCTCCAAAGCAGGAAGGGAAGTATTTTTCAAACCTAAGAATGCACAACAGAGCCTGGCCACAAGCCTGTTGGCATCTGTGTCTTGATCCGAATGAACTTTAAGATGTCTGTTCTCCCAGAGGACATGTACTGTTTAAAAAAATAAAAATCCATGACTGCTTTTAATCTACCTGAAATATGGGATACAGACACAGCATATTTTGTAATTATTTCATACTACCCATGTTCCATTTAGCCTGCTGCAGCATTATTAGGATATTTCTGTTCCTGTATCACAGTATATAACTAACATTTCCCAGAGAACCCACCCAGGGCCATATAAAGCCATCTGCTTTTAAGTTAGCAATGAACTCTTCTTACAGATACAAGGTACAGAACAGCTCACACTGTCACTCCAACAAATTACGCTGCTGTTTATTTAAGTAATGAAGGAATTTGTTCCAAACAGTTAGGGGTTTTTTTCCAGCATTTGTTCTCCACATGTGGTTTGCTTCCTCAAGTGTTGATTTTTCATCGTTAAAGAGACTTTTTCCTGCCTTTTATCCACCAGGCTAATTGTATTCTTATTCTTTTCTGTTTAACCAGAGCTGACATCCAGCCCAGTGCTCTGTAAAACAGGAAGTGATGTTTTTCCTGTCCCAAGGAGGTAACAGTTTAAACTGACCTCTGATGAATTGGACGTATGGGAAATGGACAAATTCAGTCTTGTGATTATTTGAAATTTTTTTCTATTGTGAGAGGCAAGAGTCAAGTCCCTTTGTCCCACCCTCCGACATCCTGAAATGATCTATTGCCCAAAAGAATAGGTCCTTAAATCAGCTGCCACAAACCATGCTCAGCTGTTCATAACCTCCTCTCTTGAGCAAACTAATCTCTCTGCTGCTTACCAAAGCGATCCCAGATTACCTTGTACTAGGAGGACTTTGCACAAATAAAGCCACAATAAGCCACCTTTCAGATTCTCCATTCCCCTTCTAACACTTGCAGTTACAAGCACCTGTTGCAAGCACTCAGTGTTACACATCCCCATGAAGTTATTCAAGAGGTAAGGTCAGCTCCATACAATAACATACAGCTGCAATAACTGCCTTCCACCTAGACTACCTTTTACCCAGATACGCCATCATTTATTTATCCACAGAGAGCTCTCTCACAAACATCCCAAATTCAGAACTTCGTAACAAATTCCTATTTGTTATCCCGATTACCATAGGATAGGAACTGAGATTTCTTGAAGTAGCACATTTTCTTAAGGAAAGGAGCCGTGTTCTGACCCTCAGCATTTCTTCTAATGACTCAAATTAATTGTAATAAAAGCAGCAATCACTTTTGCAAACACAAATGGTGTAAAGTGTGTAAGTGTAATGTACTGCATTGTACCTATTTCTGACTAGGCAAAGCAGCAGAACTGAAACACAAAACTCAAGTTCAAAAATAAAACCTGTGCTCCAAAACCCAAGCATTCGCTCAAATCCCTGCAAGCCAGATCTGCCAAGTCAGGCATCGCTCTGCTCACTGGCTCCAACTCTGACAAATCTATTTGCTTTTCTTACAGCAATGAAACATATTTTACTTTTTTTCTTTATTATGCAAACTCATACCTGAAAGAATTACATGAATTTTACAGAAGTGAAGATATACCGGCTTAACTGACAGTATCTCCATATTAACACATTTATCATAGCTAGTAAAAAAAAACCCCAAACAAACAAAAAAAAACCACGCCAAAAAAACCCCACAACAAACAAACCACAAAACAATAGCTGCAAAGGGTATTCATCAGAGTCCGTGAAGAAAGAACAACCCTCCCAAGCATTTTAATGTCTAAAGCTGAAATTTCCTCTCATGTGAACTGGGAGTCTCAGAACACTAAACCCTCTGCTTAGAGGATTAGGACTTTTTTTTCCTTTTCACAAGCCCTTTGAAACCAAAAGTGTAAACTTGGCTGTGTTCAGTGACTGGCCACCTCTTGGCATCTCTAGCTACCTGTCTAATCCTGCCCTCAGGTTAACATAACAGAATTGCAATAACACAAACTTCCTAAGAAAGGCTAATCTAAAGTTACAGAGGATTTTAGCTGGAGAAGAGGTACTTAATGCTGCTTGGTCAAGACAGCATTACAGAGTGAGAAAGAAAACTTTTGTAGAGAGATTTCTAAAATGGTACAAACTTAGGTAATGCTCTGAGTTGTGCAAAGAAAATTGTAACCAAAAGATAATGTCAAAATCTGCTGTGTATCACAACAGCTTTGCCTGCTTCCTCATCATGATGAACAGGGCGCATTATTTCTGTCCACTGTGGAATTTATTTATTCAAAGTTACCAGATTCTAAGATTGCAGAATTTAAATAGCATTTTTTAGAAAAGACCTCACCCACACCTCACTCCCAGAAAAAGGAAAATTAGAAAAAGTATTATATCACATTTCAAAAAAACTCAGCAAGTTATGACACAAAGAAAGTGCTGAAAGTGAAGTAACACAAGACAGATGTCTAAATATGACATTAACTGGTAGATGGGGTAAATATACAACTTTGTCCTTTACTCCATCTTCCTAAATATTGCAGAAGGAGAAATACAAAACTGAATAGTTCTTTTACTTCCAAGCAGAGAAAGCAGACTGTGCCAACCTCTCCATTACTCCCTCTAGCTACAATTGATAAGTGAACTAAACATCTACATTTAATCTGGGATTTTTCTGTTATAATGACATCGTATCGGCAAGTACCTGAACCTGAAAGTCCTGGGCCTGTACCAACCTAGAGATTTCTCTGAAGGCCAGGGTCTCAGAGTTGGATATTCTCTCTCAGTAGTGAACAAACACCAAAGTTCTTTCTGCACTGTATTTTTGAGGGGCAAACGTTATTTTGTAGAGAACTAACACTGCTTTCATTTGAAAGACAACTCCTACCTACTACAATCCTTTGGGTAAGTCAATAAACAAGTACACAAGAGGAAACCTGATTCATGTGACCAAATTGGATTTCAAGAAGTGAAGCAAGGCCATATCCGTCCTATTTAACACCAAACTAATGCCTTGGAAAAGAAGATAAAACAGTGGGGTGGTAAAAGTTGACTCATCCAGGCGTTGAAGACCAGGGCTGAGTACAATAGCTGCAGACAGGTCTGAACATTGAGTGCCCAGACAGTAAAGCAGTTGAAATTCAGTATAAATAAAGCTATGCATATAGAACAGTAATTAAAAAAAAGTTTCAGCTTCACAGTGCAGAAATAAGCGCCGAGTTAATATAAAAGAAATGAGCCCTCAGTTTTAAGAGATCTAAGAAAGCAATAGCTCAAAACTAGCAGGGGTCAGAAAAGCAATTGGGGAAAGAAAAATAAAAGCAAAGAATGATCTTGTATCTTGAAAGCTTTTTAACAGGACAGTCGGAGTGAAGCATACAGGAAGGATACATGGATGTCTAAAAGGTCACAAGGGTCTCTCCATGTGACACAGTTAAATAGAACGTCCTCTTCTTTAAGCTGTGAAGCCTGAAGGTGGTAGGGCAGGACTATGAATACCAGGAGTTCTTTGAAGCTGTTCACTGTTTCTTCCAGTAAAAATAAACAAACAACAACAACAACAGCACCTAAGATGTATAAAATTAAACTGCAATGTATAAGATAAAAAGGAATTATAAGATAAAAAAGAATAAATTTAATTCCACATGACATGTAGGTAAACTACAGAAATTCTTGACCCATGCTAAAAAAAGCTGTCAAGGATTCAAAAGGAACTGGACAAGCTCATGAAAGACTATCCACCAAGAACATTAGATACAGACATACCACTTCAAATTTGTGAGCTGGAAAAAAAAATTAGTATCACTCTCAGCTAGGAAAGTATCTTGGGTAAACAGATGTTTGCGGCATCTTCATATTCCTTCCAAAGTATCAATGGTCAGAAATTACAGTGGGCTATATTTTTGGTCTGATTCAGTACAGCCATTCTTACTGCTCAGCAAACTGTTAACCATTCATGCAAGATAAGCAGAACGATTGGCTTGAATTAGCTAATTTATTATGATTTTAGTCAAACCAGAGAAGTGAAAGTTTATGCATAAAGTTCCTCAGTTGTGGCCCGCACATGTGAGGATATGAAGTGTATATACTGGACTGAGATGTAGTATCTACTGACAATGACCGAGGAGGAAAAAATGGATGACTGCAGGCACCCTTCATGAGAACCTGTACAAAATACTCAATTCAGTGCATTAAGATGAAACCCATGCATACAAATCTGAGGAAGGGACACACAGAAGAACAGGAAAAGTATATTTAATTTTCTATTAAATTTCCAACCAGAATACATTTTCCCAAAACAGAAGTTAAAGCTTTTACATTACTGACAAGAACTTCATAATGATCAACACCAGATTTTCTCAGGAGAAAGCAGGTGAAGTGTTGGTTATACTCCCTCTCTGCCCTCCTGGCAAACCTAATCTTTTCTCAAGGTGAAGTATTATCAAACCCTGCGAATCTCAAAGCAACGTTCTAGTGCCTGCTTACTCCTGGGTATTTTGTTTATTTTTAAATTCCAAAGTAGTAATAAGAAAAGTATTTTATAGTAAATTCCTAAAGCCTATTCTAAAAAAATGTTGTTAGACATCCCCTTTATAAGACCACTTTAATTTAAGCAGCAGCAAATTTGTTAGAATGGAAGTCTGAAAGTATTTGTATGACCTGATACTACAGCTTTCAAAAAAACCCCCAACTCATTTAATTGATACGTCAAACTACTTATAACCTTCCTCTCTCTCCTTCCAACTAACCTGAACAGAGTAAGCAGCCTCATACAACTCTAAGTTTCATAAAAATTTTCATATTGATTAAAACAGAAATTGTCACAAATACCCACCACATACCATTTGTAAGAGTTAGTGCCTCAAGCTTAGCCTAAAAATCTTTGCCATAGAGAAACTGATGGAATTTATTAAGATAATTAAGGTTTCTAACCACAGATTTTAGGTGAGAGGTCCAATCAAACCCAGCCTGCACCATATTATTGATAATGTCTAGTTTCATTCTACTTTTTTGTCAAGAATATAAGTACTGACTGTTTACTCTAATGAGCTCAAAGTTTAGCTTTGCCTGGCTGAAGCTGTAGATTCTGAAGTTTCATTGCCATGCCCATGTTCCCAGAAATCTTCAATTTGCCTTGAAAGAATGCCTAAAAAAGAAAGAAAGATTATATGAAAGGCAATACAACATATTACCCCAAATGCACCCCTCACAAAAGTTATGGGCTATTATGTTTATGCAAGTCCTGGCCTGCAGTTTTATAATTCCAGCAGTTCCAGCAGACACTTCATATTCATTGAGAAATGTATTTTCTGACACTAGAAAGCAGAACAGTGAAATGAGGAAGTTACACGCTTATTATATTTGTGATACCTAAAGGAATGAACTTCGTATTGCTTGTTTCTTGGATTATCATAATGATGGATCTGTATACAAAGCAGGGCAGAATACCCAATGTTTTGGTAATGACAGTTCATAAAATAAAAGTTTACTATTTTAATTGAAGACAGAAAAGCAATAGTGTACAGAAGATGCCAGAACTGATTTCTTACTCAAATCCATCCCAGCCATTACTGGTTCTGTTACTGATGAATTCAGATTTTCAAATCTAGTTTGTGAAGTAGACATGCTAAAGACTTGGGTTTTTTCCTCTGGACCTTGTAAAAAGATGAACTGCATGCAATAAAATATCCAAATTGTAGATGTAAAATTGCAATTGCTCCTGAACTTCCTACATGTACATTACAGTATTTCTATAATGTGTTTTACCTTCAAACTTCTAGACACGCTTTAGTTTGTGAAAATTCTTATTTACCCTGTGATTAACAGACCAAAAAATTAAAAGAACATTACCCAGAACACTTCAAATTTAAAAGTATGGAACAGCAACTTAAAATTAACTTAAACATCCAGTTTACTTGCACACTATGGCTGCTTTCGACACACAGAGGAATAAAAAACTCAAATAATCACAGGCGTTCAGTGGATGCTTGCCACAGTTTCTATTTTTCAGCATCAAGATTACTCCTTACACTAATGCCAGCTGCGTGCGTAAGGCCTTCCAAACAGAGGGCCAACATTCCCCCTTTTCTTAAGTCATGCTGCAAACAGTAGTTTCCCCTCTTCTCTGCAAACCAAGCACTATTATATCCCTTCTGGACTACCTACAGGATTGTCTGAGATAATATGTACGTGTTCATACTCACACGTACCTTATCATACTCATAAGAGTAGATATTGTCTGCCTTAAGATTTATCTTACTTTAGCCAATTCGTTCAGAGAAAGTCAAGAACTGTCATTTGTCAGATCAGCCATGGCAGTTTTGGAGGAGGGGATTTATTTAAATGATTTCAACTTAAACATACTCAAAACAAAAACGTCAGTCCTGTTATCATCTCATCTTAGCTATACTTACTGTTTGAGGATTCATTTTGCCAGTCATGAGCGCTAACAGATCAGTGTCAGCCATTGTAATTGTACAATCTGCCTTCTTATCTGTAAGATAGAGTTGACCATGAAGATTGAAACTGAGAGATGAAACAATAACAGAAACTGCAACTCCATGAAGAATCTGTTGATACTACAGGTTAGCAAAATGGTACCTGAAGTATATACAGCAAGAGATCACCCAATAGCCAACAGGCACCTGTGCCACCTTGTAGCACAAACTATCCCAACACTGAAGAAAGATGGACCTTTCTGAAAGGTGCTAAGCAAATTCATTCCTTAAAGAAATAATAATCTACTTTTAATCAGAGAGAATGTTAATTGCAAGCATTGGCAATCGTCTTAAGTTTTATAAAGCTTAAGTTTGCTAGTATTAAGATCAACTCAGAATAAATGTGTTTCCCCCGTGACACTCTCTCAAGATACTCATCACTGAAATTTCAAGCATTTCCTGCCCTCTCCTTCAACGGTAAAAACATGTGCATTCTAAAAGCACTCAATTGAATTAATTCCAATCCAAAAGTTTTTAGGATCTTCTTACTAGAAGCAAGCTGAAAAGTTATTTTAATAAGCTTTGATAGAAACACCGATGTACATACCAAAGGGCTAAATATCGCACACATCTTTTCCTACACTCATCTTATTATTAAACTTAACTCTTTGATAAAATGTTGTCCATACAACAGAAAACAGTGCTTTTCTTTTTGTAGTAACTTAGATCACTGAATTACAAATCAAATCCCCTGTCATGTTTTTAATTAAAAGCTTTACAATGCAGGTTCATGGATATATGAGATTCTGCGGACAGACTGCTCTTTTGGCTTTTTATTTACATTATTAGGATGCATGACTTCAGATAGAAGGCAAGACATTTTCAAGGCAAGGGTACAAACCCTTTGTTTCCAATACTTTTATGGGGCTCCCCACCACCACCCAGTCTGCGTCTTTTTTATGTCTGTCTTTTTTAAAATGGAACTTGGAAGTTTATGCTAGCTGGTACAGTATTGAAATCAGTCAAGTTTTATTGCTTAACTAGCTGCAAAGGAGAACTAACCTGACGAGATAGACCAGCTTAACACCCACCACTGCCTCCAACAACGCAACTGAAGAAATAGCTACAAATTACATTTCTGGCCCAAATTTTTAGAGGTAGGAACAACAAAACCCCAGAGGTTTGAATTTTTTTTTTTTTTTTTTTTTTTTAAATTCTGATTCCTGTGAAAGTCATATGACAGATTTGCCTGAAGCCTCCAAGAAAACACACAATTATCTATACAGAACTAAGAGCAGAAGACATTTAATTCCTGGTCTGAAACATCATGGATTAAAAGTGTCAGTAGTAAGAAAAGTTTAGAATTAAGGTAGCTCTACACCACTTTTGTGCAAGGTCACTATAGCTTAAACAGAATGTGAATTTATATTCTTTGCATTAGCTGTATGTGTTTTCCGCAGTGACAAAATAAAACAGCACTGACCTGAATTAACTGCCACAGAGCCTTTACCATTTTTCACATCTACTACCCAAGTTGCTTCTTTCCCACCAGGACCATCTTTTATTTTGAAGGCAAAGACTCCACCAATTTTCTTGACAAATTCTTCTCCTTCCTGTAATGACCACATAATGTGCAAATTAATCATTTACTTCAAAATAATTTAAGGAATAGTTTGAATTAAACAGAAAGTAAATTAAAAATCTTTACCCTTTCTACTAACATAGAAATATCTATTTCCCTCTACCAGGCTTCATTTAAACCATTACAAAAAAAAAAACAAAAAACAACCCAAATAAAAACCCCCACAAACACAAACTGTGACTATTTATATCAAAATCTATCAACTAAGAAAAATGACCACTGTCCTAACAGTCTTGTCTTGATGTAACCTGACAAAATGAATTTTCTTCTTCTAATCACACTTACCGAGCAAGCAACAAATATCAAACACAAACTTAAAAGTTTCTTGTGTTATTCAGTGAGCTCCTCACATACAATCTAAGCTTGCCTTTACTGAAATACCCTTATGCAGGTAGGAACTGTCTGGGGGAAAAAATAATTTCAAATCATGGCACGGCACAGAGAGATTCCTGACACAGTGAAATTCAAAGCTGTAACATTTGTTTCAACAAGCAGTACTGAGGAAGTGACTGATGCTACTATATTCCCATCAGGTTTCACACACATTTTGTCAGAAATTAAAATCCTGTTGTAGATAAAGGAACTAGTCAAATACCTCTTGGAGCTTCTTTTCAATCTCTTTGAAGACCAAGTGTGACTTAAATCCATCAACAGCTGCGCTGAGAGGCACAGCCACAAGACGGCTGGTGCTGAAATGAAAAACCCATTAATTTACATACCTTTAATCACATTTTCAGCATCTTCAAATTATCATGAATAGGCCTAACACCAGCGAGAGGTGCCACACTGAAACACTTTAGCAGTATAGAGCAGCTTATGATACCAAAGTGAAGTTTACTCTCTGATGGGCTTAGTAACCTGAATGACAATCACTTGAAGTAGCTACATGTTTTTGCATGTATGGACAGGACACTAATTTTATTATGAAAGGAAATAATCTTGTTAAGATAGATCAGCAAACACTGCTGCTACACCTTGTGTGAAAAGAGCTGTACATGCACCATCTCAGAGAAATACCACTGGGTTGGGTTTTTTTGGCAAAACAAATCTCCTTTTCACTCCCAATTCATGCGGATCTCTTAACTGTCACCAGAAGTACTAAGCATTATTCCTGATTCTCTGGAGCAGTCACCCTGCACAGCCTGACCACAGTACGAAACCCAATTCTTAATTTCTGCAGAGGCACCTGGAGCCAAAGTAAGTATAGAGGTGTTCAAAGAAATGGCAATTCAAACAGGAGAAAATACAAGTTTACCATTATTACCATTTCTTGGCAGCAGAGTTCAAAACTGTGGTCAGGTTTGATATTGTTAAAGTGACAGAATCACTTAAGGAACGTTGCTAGAACTTAGTTGTGTGGTACTAACACTATCCTATAAATGTATGCTAGGGTAGCAATAGTAGGGACTACCTCATCTGAAGATGACGCATCAATTTTGCTAACAAAGCAAGGCTGTACTAACAGGATGTACAATTTCAAGGTGTCAAAAAAACCCAGCAGAACTGTTTCAAAGACTAATCCAAGATGGATCAAGTCCTGCTGTCATTTACCTTGATGTACATTCTTGGCAGCTACTATTAAAGCCAAAGCCACTAATTACAGGCTAGATCTGAATCCAATGATTAAGTCTACACACACCGCTGTAGGAAAAATGGTATGAAGTATCTTCAGAAACATGAAATGCCACCACCTTTCCCTTAATTACACAATACACAACATCATTCAATTACATAAACAGTGTCTCAACAGATTAGCCACGCTATTTCATTCCAAAGTCTGATATAAATTAGTGCAACACCTTGTGTCAGGTATCTCCCACTCACAAAGCCTTTGGGAGAACTAAAGGTTTGTAAGCTTCTCTAATGTAAGATGAAACTAGTATTGCTAAGATTTCTCTGTTTTGAGATGTACCTAAGAAAGAATTTTAAAAATTATCAATACCAATGAAGGTGAAGTGAGCTGTAGTAAATTAGACTTAATTTCTTCAGGAGAAGTGTTATCTATACATGCAAAGTTTTCCCTGACAGGAAGACACTACTTCTAGCAGAACCTCAAGGTTAAGGGTACAAAAATAGCAACAGATTCCCTGTTCCATAAAATTACAATGTTTTCAGAGGCAAAGCTCAAAGCAATGGAAAATAGTATATTCCCTACAACAGTCTTTTTGCCTCTAATTTAAAAACTGTGTACCAACACCCACTGCCAAATTTTGTGAGCATGTTTGAAGAGAATCCATGAGAAGACATTTTTTCTGTATCACAGGTATTTTCTCATACATGTTACAGAAGTGATACAGTTATCACTTCTGACACTGTATTACAAAAAGTTACTCCTGCAGCCCTTCAAATTTCAATTGCTTCTATCATTACTTCTTCCACAGATTATACTGTCACCTCCCTGGAATTGTACAAGTTTAGCTACATCAGATATTAGAAATATTAACTGGGAGGGGAATATTTCTTTCTGGAGGTCCAATACACGATAAATTTTACCGTTCACAGGTTTTTAGAACAAATAGAAAGTACTGGCATCAAGCTTTAAAACCCAAACCATAATACCCACAAAGAGCAGCTCAATCTTTCTAAGCAAAGTTGAAAACGAAAACATAAATGGAACTGTGTATTAAAAGTCTCTCCTGAAATTCTGGTATATTTACAAATTGTGTTTTTTCTCAATTTCCATCCTTAGCATAGAACAATAGCAGATTCTAGGACACCTTCATAGCATTGTTCTCCTCTCTGAAAATACCTTACAATTGCAAGCGCAGATTCTTTAGCCAGGACTGGACCAGTAACATGCCTGAATGCTAATGAGTACATGGAATACCACACGTAACACAGGCAGCTGAAAGCACTTCTTCATGAAAACAAACCAGTAACCAATGGTAGCAGTGAAATCAGTAAGTATCTCTGTTCCCATGGATGTCTTGCTTTTTTTGGCAAGTCCCTAGTTTCAATTAATTCATTTTAGTGTGGCCTGTTTTGTTCTTGGGGTTTTTTGTTTTGTTGGCTTTTTTTCCCCCTACAAACATCAGACTTTTCCTTTCAGGAAACCATGCAAACCATTTTTATGGGCCAGTTCGCTCCTTTCAATAACTTACAACTCACAGTGCATATTGGTTATCGGGAATAAGACACCGTGTAAGTTATAATCTCTGTATACACCTGCAGGGCTGTAAGTACACAACAGTTGCAACTACTGAGCAAGCTTTAGTTTACAGTGAAATTTCTTCCTTGCGCAAAGGCAAATTATAGTTCTAAAGACAGAAATTTTGAAACACAAAGATATGGGAGCACAGTCAACACAAAGCGAGCTTAGTTTACACCACCACTGAACCCCAGCGAACGTTTCCAATGACAGTATAACCAAGACCTGTACACGGGTGCTGAACACACATTTTCATTCAGCAGGGCATTTTTTTGCACTACGCTTTAAGAGAGATAAGAGTCTGAAAGGTGATTATTTATTATCGGAAGGTCTTTCAGTACTGGCAGTGCTATTCTCCTCCTCAGGAAGTCAGCTACAGGCAGAGGGCAGACCCTCAGCTGCCTCACCACTTCTTCTCCCAGGGCATTAAGCAGTGGAACCGGACCCTCTCGCCTCGACCAAGCTGGGGGCAGCCTCAGGGCCGCGGGGCTCTCACCTGGCGGCTCCGGGGAAGCCCATGCCGTAGAGGGTCACCACCACGGCCCCGCCGAGGCCCAGGTTGTGCTGCAGCGCGACCTTTGCCCCGGGGACCTGCCTGCTCCCGGCCAGGCCGCGCAGCTGCCAGCAGAGTTCGGCGCACTGCGCCAGGCCTGAGAAATCGAGCACAGAGCTTAGCTGGGTAAACGAAGCAAGGCACGTACCACACGTGTATTCCATCGGCTCCCTTCCCTAACGAGGCATTAAACGAACGCACGCAACAGGATTTGAGAAAGTTAATTCTTGAGAGATCAGATCCTAGACATATATTTTCTCGGGAGGCCCAGAATGAAGGGGAGTCCCTTTCCATCCCAGCTCTGCTTTTCAGGTGTCATTTCCCCTGGTCTCCCCCTGCTATTCCATGGGCTATTTCTGCCACTGTGGTCCACTTCCACCGCACGCCCATTTCTTCTCCCCTCTGCCACCCACAGACCTCCATTCCTTCCTCTCCCTTCCCCTAGGCAACCCTGTAGGCCCTTGGGCAAGGCAGAGGAGGAATCTGCATTTTATGCACTGAATTTTACACCTTGCCAACCGAAACGTTACAAAGAGGACGAGTAAGATGTTCTGTAACTCAAGTCATAGATGAGAGTTACCAGGTTTCGTTTACATTCCTCTCAGCCTCAAGGAGAGAATGTGTACCGTGGTACCACCTGTCCCGGAATGGTTTGGAAATTTAAGACGACTTGTATGACCCCTGATCAGCATATAGCTGGCCTTAAGACTGTTGTATAGGGAAATTAAGCCAACAGTCTGTTGACATGTCATTTTCTGCATTTTAATGACTCTTCCCCCCATCCACAGCAACAGAGAGAGGCATGAACACCAGCAATTGCTTCTACAATTATCACTGTGTAACTGATAAAAATTTAAACACAAACCTAGGAATGTAACATTCGCATCCTGTTAGGTACCCACAGTCTCATTTACCTGGAATGTTTTTCTTCTGCTACTTCCCTCCCCCCCTCACTAACTGCAAATTATCTAGCTGTTACAGCTGTTCAGATTAAGGTCTGTTGTTTTACAAGGTTTCCTCTTTCACAGTATTCTGACAACTTCTCCTTTCCAAACAAGGAAGGCGAATTATCTTCACAAATCCAAACACATTTTATCCAAGAGCCATCTCATTTGGAAGCAAGCATAGCAGTTTAACGAAAACAAAAAACAAAACAACAAAAAAAGGAAAACCTAAGTTGCTGGGAAACGGTGACTAACTGAGCTTCTGTTGTAAACATCAGATAAATATTTTGACATCCAAGGCTTAACAGAAATAGCTTTTATTACAGCTAACAAGGAAGGGTACAGGCTATCCAGATGCAGTAAAAGTCTTCAAAATCTGAACTCTGAAGGATGACAACATATGAAAATAGTAATTCAAACTACATTCAGCAGAAGTTGTACTATTGAGCAATTATTTAGAAAAAAGTTAAGCTGTTTTGCAGGTTGCTTTGTAACAACAACAGGGGGGAAAAAGCACCATAAAATTAAGTAAGTGCAAAAATTATTAAATTCATATTCCAGGCCTTTTGGTTTGAGCAATCCTACACAGTCAACCTGCCCTAATGCTTGCGTTAGAAATGAGAATCAACTCCAGAGCTTCCTTCTACTTTTATGAAGCCCTCATGTTTTGTACAGACAAATACAAGTGGGAAGCATCTGCCTGCTCAAGAGCTTTATCTCCTGCCTAACTGGCATGACGAAATGAAGTGTTTTTGCATACCTGTAGCACCAAGTGGGTGTCCCTTTGAAATCAAGCCACCACTAGGATTAATAACCCATTTTCCTCCATAAGTATTGTCTCCTCTGTCAATCAGGTCACATGCTCTTCCTATAAAACAGTATTTATAAAAGAAAAATGCTTATTTTTTGTTTTTAAGTGATTTTTCAATTCTACTCTCACTTACCAGAGATGCTGCATGTCAGTCAAAACCTAGGAAATACTACAGCACAGATTTTACAAAGAGCAGACCGAAATTAGCCCAACTACATTAATGAGACTTGCTCATACGACTGGAGAATGTGTAACATGGACAAGAATTAGAAAGGATATTGTTTGATGCAAAAGCTTTTTTAAATTTGCTGTTGAACTGTTTTGTTGACATACAGTAATATAATCAATATAATGCTTTCATTATTTTATTACTGAAACTGCAGTGCTAACTATGTTTTTTGTAAAAGAGAGGTTAGTCATAATTTATGACCCCCAGGACATGGAGGTCCTGGTGAACATCAAGTTGAACATGAGCCCTTGCCACAAAGAAGGCTAACAGCACCCTGGGCTCCATGAAGACATTGAGATAGTAAATAAAAGTACTCATAAGACTAATGCTTAGAATTGCTTAGCTTTCCAGACTATTAGTTCCCATGCCTTCAGCAGACAGCTCTCCCTTTTAACCAGTCCCTTATTCCTTTGTTCTTGTACCAGCTTCTTCAGCCTACATTATTAACGCTGAAGTCTAAAAAAGATCGGCCATGTTTCCTGTATTTCTAACTTACTTCTGCCATTAAACAATACCAGGTTAGTCTTCACATCTAAATCCACAACGTGGATTATACCATTTCACTAATCACTATGTCTAATTAGTCTACCATTCCCAGATAAGTTTGACATACTATTAAGGTCAGACTGACTGAAAGGTGGTGAGAATTGCACTATGAAATTGCCATACACAAATTAGTCAAAAAGGCAAGTACCATCAGGATTTTTCAGTGTCTTTGATTAAAGGAATGAAGTTAAAACTTAATGTACCAATATTTAAATAATATCAAACGTACTATTTTTATTGCATATACCATAAAAACACAGTAAAGACAACAGTAAAAAGCAAGCATTCAAAAGGCAAATATTTGAAGACCTAGAAATGCAAAAAAATCTTCCCAAGTTTCTATGAAATTCTTGTTTCAGTGAGAAAGCTTAGACTGGACACAATACACCATCTAGTGATCGAATATAGTATTTTCTCAAAATTAGTTAAAAAATTAAAGAAAGATTACATCAGATGATTATTTATTCAAAGTAAGAATACATTTAGAGTTTAAATATATCAAATACTGAAGCAGCAGTTCAATGCATTATTTGTTTGATTTCAAACAAAAACCTCATCAGTAGAAAGTTTTAGTGGTTTGACTTACATACAGAGAACTGAACCCCACAGCCATTTAACCTGTCATAAATCCACTCACTTCAATGAAACTGAACTAATCTGAACAGATTGTGCATTGTTACATAGTTGACTAGAAGCACATTCACAACTTGCCAACAACTCTTTATTTTCAAAGGCAAAGACGTTTCGAGATTTTTAAAAAGTCACATCAAAGATAGGTAACTTGTTACGGTCCTTTATAAGAAATTCTTGTCCAATTTTTATCTTCTTAAAGAGTAATACAAAGATGGAGGGGAATCTTGGGGTAGTAAGTATACAGCCCTGGAAAAGGGGCATAACACTGAGAATGATCATGAGAGTCCTTAATTTCCTTGCTCTGTTTGCTTAAAAGAGCCATCCCTGCACAAGCTAGCTGTCTGATTTCGCATAGTTCTCCACCACTTTAATTTGTCTTGTATATTTCTTCAGAAATCACAGTAACACACTCATTTGTTAAACTAATTCTAGAGTTTCCAGGTCTTCCTATGCTACTACAGTGGTAACTTGCTTTTCCCTCTTATGAGGTTAGCCAGTAAGACTTTCAAATATAGATCTGTCCAGCAGACAACTCAAAGTTCTAATTATACAAACAGATAAAAAGATATTTTTAATGCTTTCCATTTCAACAAAACAATCATCTCTAGTGATGCTATTACCTTCTGGACAGAGTCCCAGAGCTTCGTAGGTAATGAACTCATTAACTGAGAAACAGTCATGAAGTTCGATCACATCAACATCTGCAGGTGTTAGGCCTGCTTTTTCAAAACATTTTTCTGCAGCTTTTTTAGTCATATCATAGCCAACCTGCAACAAGAAGTTGTATGATCATTAAACATAGCTATCAATTTCATTTCTACACTTAATTTTAAATGTGCTTCTATATATCCTGTAAGTGAAAGTAACCTATAGGAGGTGGCATTTTAATTTATTTTAAGGCATCACATACCACAGAATTTAATATTCATACAGTATGAATTCTGCAGAAACAAATAATACATTCTACGTCTCATTGCTGGCATGTGGATACTTTTCTGGGGAATATCCTCTATTTTCTCAGCCTCGCTCACAAACCAAACTGCTCCTTTGCATGACTCAGACCAAAAGCCTTGAAACAAATCCTGAAGCTGTCTTGCTACCTTTTTCTATCTGACTAGAACTGTATTTGAAACCCAAACAGAACATGACTACAGTAGAAACTACCGGGTAGTCAATTGGTTTGACTGAGATCGAATTATTTTAGTCAATTTGCAGTGGGATCCAAATTTTGCAGTTCAGGTCTTTCTCTTAATTCTACTTAAGCACATAATCATGACCCCACATAAGAGGTTATTTCAGCTTCAGTACTACACAGACATAAATAAAATTGTTTTAAGTTTCACTAATCTTATAAACAGAAAAATTAAAGAAGTGTTTTTCTTGCTGTGCAAATTGCTTTAAAAATAGCCTTTAAATAACTCGGTAAAAACTAGGTTATTGATAGCCTGTTTATAAACTTCTTTCCATTATTCCACAACCATACTCTTCATTTACTCCATCTGCCCAAATGAAATTACTTTTGCATTCACCACAAAGTATAATTTGTTTGCTTACTGACATGTCTACAGCATTATTAGGATTTGCAGGTATTTAAATAAATAATTAAAAAAAAAATCCTGAGGCATATCAGGGAATACAGAATTGTAAACCTACCATCTTTGTACAACTGTTTTCTTCAAATGTGCTTGGATAATCAGTAGTCATCACCTGGGCTAGAATTTCCACAGCTTTGGGCTGCAACTTATGCCTTTTCACAAACTCCTCACTAGCCACAATTGCAGCTGCGGCACCATTGGATGTTGGACTGATTGAAAGAAAAATAACGTCATCATTCTAAACTAGTAATGTCAATCTTCCATAGAATTATCTTTTAATACAAACCAAAAACCCAGAAAGACAAACAAAAGCCACTTTCTTTGGCTGATGCCACTGCAACTGTAAATTCCAGAGTCTGCTGGACACTTTCAATAATATTTATAACAGACACTTGAAAAGCATGACACAAAAATAGAAACATATCATTAAGGTTTTTCAATTGGGGGGCGGGGAGGGGGAGAGGAAAGCTTCTACTTGGCTGTAAACATTGTTAACAACAAGCCCTTCAGGAGTGTATAAGAAAGGCTGAAGAGAAGAATTAACACTTAACAGCAATGGATGCACATTGGTCAAAGATGTAGAGTGACGTGAGAGCCCCAAAGTACAAAACATATTTCAGCTTGCTGTATTATACAGTGAACAAGTATCTAGATAGCATTTGGTCGAGAAAGAGATTCCACATTTCTTTTATTTATAAGAAGTTTTACTTAAAGTAATCTGTAAATTTTAATTTAGATGCAAACAGACTTTTATTTAAATAGATGTCCTACCACATTTGTCTTAACATCAAAATGCTAAGTCCTCTCCTTACCAACACTGTAATATAGTCAAGTACTCGAAAATTTTGCGAGAACGCAGAACTTCATCTAACGTGTACTCCTTCTGGAACTGGGAATACCTAAGAAAACATATAGATGCCATCTTAGTTTTAGCACAGCCCTTAGCAACAGACATACTAATATCACACTATTAGGCAGCTATTAGAGCTGTTTTTACAAACTATAAGGCACTAGATATAGAATTTATGCTGGGCGTCATTCTCATTCCATAATAAAGAATATATTCTGCAAAGTATTTCTAAAAATAATACTCAGGTTTGCATGATTATTTTTTTTTTAACAGCAATATATGTTCAATATAGAGGTAGAGGACACTACTCACGGGTTTTTAGTTGAATGGTTATGATTCTTCCATGCAATTTTTGCAAAGTACTCTGGATTTGTCCCTGGAAAGGGAAAGCAAGCTGTGTTGAAGTACTTTGTTTACCAAACAGTGCTAACACAGCATTTTAAATATTGTGTCATAAAAATTTGATCTTTACAAGAGATGTGTTATCAAGGCTTTCCTTAGAACTGAACTTGGGTCTAGGTGTTAGATAAAGACTACTAAACATGGTTGAGTTTTAGCTAACAGAACATCCTACTTGGATATTTAACACTTACTAAGATAAAAATACTGAAAATAAGTGTATTTTATTTGAAGTATTATTATATTACTGAGACTTGAATGTTCACTTTCCTATCAGTGCAGAACAGCTGCAGCGACATATTGGAGTCCAAGCCTAAAATTTTTCCATACAGTAGTCTAAAACTAAGTGCAAGTAAAAGATGCTGAACAGGCCAGCCTGTTACCTTGGAACCAATTCCCCTGTCTGGTGAGGGGATATGACACAGCAGTGGCAGCAGCCTAGTACTATATATTGAATCAAATACCTGAAAGCTTTTGCCAAACAACGCAGTCCCAAGCCTATCTACCCATCCTAAGACACAAGGAAAAAATGCAGAAGTTGTGCAGCCTTTTCGCCCAGACCTTACAGAACCACAAACCATACCATTAGCATGAATACCAGACACTGTATCACAGCCTTAATTTTGTCTCCTGATGGTTTTGTTTGCCTACACATCACCAATTTTTCTGTAGATAACTCTGTCCAAATGTATTCCCATGTGTGTTAGCTGTGGATGTTGCAGTTGTAGTACTTAAGTAAAAAAGAAAGGACAAAGAATGCTATCATTTTTAAAAATGGAATATTCATTTTTTTTTTTTCAAATCACTTCAGTAAAAGAGGACAATGAAAAAAATGTATTTTAACATACCATATTTCTCCATATATTCTTTCCCAGCATTTGCAAACATCTGAGGTGCTAGTGGAGTGCTTGCTAAGCCGTATTTATTTATCATAATTTCCACATGTTTGTCAATTGGACTAGTTCTGTCTGAAAACTAAAAAGAAGGGAAATAGTTATAAAGCAAGTCATAACTTCCTTTTCTTTACAAGATCGCAACAAAAAGGTGCCATGGATTTCAAGCAAAATAGATTGTGAGTTTTTTCTGGTATTTTAACAATTCCACTGGGCAGCACGTTGCACTTCAGTGACATGTTTTGAAGCATTCATAATTTCCCAACTATAAGAAAGAGTAAATAAGCAGAAAATGCTTATTTACATTGTGCAGTGATGAACATTATGATCACTGCACTGATTCATGGCAAGGACCACCACTCCAATGCAATTTCTATCATAATCACTATTTTCAGCAGAGGACTTCAGGTATTTTTCACCTCAGCTTGAAAATCCTACAGTGAATATAGTTCCAAGTTATAAAATTAATACTATATTAGTATTTTTAATGAAGCTTAGATGAAATATCATAAAGCATGGTAAAGATAACTCTTACTCATTTCAATCAGTTGTTAAATTTAACATTTCTCACCCAAACCTCTGCATATATTGTCAAATTTGGTAGTTCTGTAGTTAAACAACATATGAGGTCTAATATTGTTTGCCATAAGGCAAAATACAAACAAAAAAACCCCACACTTCTCCAGTGAAAGCAAAGAAGAGACAAGAAAGAAAGATTTACAGAAGCACTTAGTTTTTTGAGAAAGTGTGTTAACTGGTCAACTGAGTAAGCATCGCGCCAAAAGCCAGAAGACCCAGATTAATTTTTAAATTTCCTGCGTCATTTTGAGAAAGACACTTCCATTGCTCAGTGCTTCAGTATTCTATCTGGTATTTTCATCACTCTCTATTAACCCTGCCTTTAATGTATTCTTGGCAAAATACTAAAAGCATGATGTATTAAACAAAATTAATTCTAAAACATTTCATACAAAATTTGTATATCATAGCTGCAATCAGAATCACAGAACTCATTAAAAGTTTCCACAGATCAACATAATAGTTTATTTTCTAATCATCTACGGCAACATCTTAAAGCAACTGGTATTTATGAGAATATGTCTTAAAGAATGAGGTGTATCTACAAATACAATGAAATGTATAAAGTGTTTCAGACACTTACACCTGAAGTAATGTGTTTTGACATCCTCTCAAAGCCAAGTGCCAGAACACAATCTGCCAAACCTTAAAATAAAATTTATGGCTATTTAAAACACAATGTGATTATAAAGGACATTATGTACTAACGACTATTCAATTACAAGAATTATACGTAAACACCTACCGGCTGCTCATCCTCATTTCTTCACCTTTGAAAGACAGTCAAATTGGAGTGGGAATGGTATTGATACATACATATTGATACTGAAGAATGAGGGATCACTACAGGGTTTGGGTTTATTTTTAAACTGTTTGACATCAATTATCTTAAGATGACCAAGCACTTACGTCTCTGCTACAAATACTAGAATAATCATACAGAATGTTACTGTAGTTTTCGTTACAGAAACATCAGCATTTAAGTGTAAGAAAGTATCAAAGTCCACAAAGGAACTGCAGAAACAGAAGGAAACACTCATTTGTCAGTTCCAAGTACAGTCTATCACAAGGCATTGCTCTCTTTCCCTCCCTTCCAAGAATGTGTCAGTCAAACACTAGTGTTAACTTCAAGTTAAAAATAAATAAATAAATAAAGATAGTCTTCCTCTCAGATTCTTCTCTCCTTTTCATCCTGCAGCCTAGTGTGTTGCAGTACTATACTGCAGCCTAGTGTGTTGCAGTACTATACTGCAACTTGTTCTGTACTACTCCAAACAACCCCTCCAGAATAAACTTATCTGGCTTACTACTTACTAGGTTCACACAGCTTATGACACAGGAAAGGACATTTATATCCATATGCACCAGCTTACTGCATCACAGGCGTAGTCTCTTAGGTGCACATATAATGCTCTAGTTCACACTGATAGCCTTATTCTTTTAAGTGCTTTGTCTTATATTATATACAACTGACCAACCTTCTCCGCTGAGTGAGGCAGAAAACCCAATTTTGCCTACAAGGATAGGACATTCACAACTCAGTACTCATGCATTCTAGTTCTGCTCTTCATTCAAGCGGTATTTATAGAAACAGCAGCCCCAGAGCAAAACAACTCACCTCCTTCTACCACTTGTCTGGCCATGAACAAAGCAGTTGATCCAGTAGCACAGTTGTTGTTAACATTAATGATAGGAATGCCAGTTAAACCCAAACTGTGATAGATAGCCCGTTGTCCGCAGGCTGAGTCACCTTTATACACAGACACAGTATTAAAATAAGGTACATACTCAAACTTCACTAGTAAAAAGAAATCCCACCATGTATGTACAAAGCTACCACTTAAACTATAAACTTGAACTTTTGCACCGTCATCTTGAGTATGTCTCTCAAGTATCCACAGTACAAGAACCTTAGAAAAAAGATGAAAATCATCAGATTTTAAAAACTTAAGTTTGTCCTGCTTCTGCGATAACAGGCCATGAATCAATGGAAGGTAACTGGACTGGACAGAAACATCTTAAGATGTGCGGCTTGGAAGCTGCTACAGGTATCACAGCTGACTGACCCTACTTCAGCTGCCATCATACAGTCATTAATAGAGAAACAGGAAGAAAATAAATGGAAAAATCTTTGGAATGGAAACAGATTTCCCTATAATCGAAATCTGATTTTGACTGCTTTGAGAAATACCTTGGGCATCTGTGAACCGGAGTGACAGGAAAAGGTTCAACCAGTCATTTAACACCATCTCCTCTCACCACAATAAGCAGTGACTGCAAGTTAAAGGCTTCTGTTGAGGGTGTCTGTTAGAAATGTGTTTGAGAGTTGCCCTGGTTTTGCCTGGAATAGAGTTAATTTTCCTCACAGTAACTAGTGTGGGGCTACATTTTGGATTTGCACTGAAAACAGTGTTAATAATACAGAGATGTTTTTGATATTGCTGAGCGGTGCTTACACAGAGCCAAGGCCTTTTCTGCCTCTCACACCACCCTACCAGTGAGTAGGCTGGGGGTGCACAAGAAGCTGGGAGGGGGGACAGCCAGGACAGCTGACCCCCACTGACCAAAGGGATATTCTATACCACATGACATCATGCTCAGCATATAAAGCTGGGGAAAGAAGAAGGAAGGAGGGGACATTCAGAGTGATGGCATTTGTCTTTCCAAGTAACCATTAAGCATGATGGAGCCCTGCTTTCCTGGAGATGAATGAACACCTGCCTGCCAAGTGGAAGTGGTGAATGAATTCCTTGCTTTGCTTTGCTTGCGTGTGTGGCACTTACTTTACGGCCTTACCTCAACCCATGCGTTTTCTTACTTTTACCCTTCCAATTTTCTCCCACTGTGGGGGAGTGAGTGAGCAGCTGCATGGGACTTAGTTGCCAGCTAAGGTTAAACCATGACAAGGGTCCTGCTGGTAATGAAGGCAGGGCAGCACTGTGCTGGTATGTAAACAATTTAGTTTTGTCTACATCAGCTGTGCAGCATTATTCTGGAGCCATACTAATGCATGTACTCTCAATAACCTTATACAGTACATTAAATCATGGTTATGTTTCTATGTATGTCCATAGGATTAAAATACTTATGAGCGTCTCATAGCATAGGTCTGATCTATCGCTTAAGAGCTGAGTCCACGCAGATATCTCTCATGTGCTTTTGGACCGAAAAATGCAAGGACACAGTAATGTTTGATCCTCAAAATACCCCTAGCAACTGTCTTCAACTCAAGAGCAATGGATAAACAAGCTTATCCATTCTAGTGTACACAGAGCATCACACAAAGAATAACAGAATTTTAAGTCTATTGCTGTAAACATTAAAATACCTAAGTTTTGCAGTACTTGAATAAATATACCACCTGATCTTGCTGAGCTACTTGTATGAAACACACTTGCAAGACACAATTTTATGGAAGTCTGTCCATACCCATGACTAGAACTGTAAACTCCACAAATAAACAGACATAGATCTGCGATCACTACAAATGATAATTTTTAAAAGTTTGAGACAGTTCTACAAACTGACATGATTAAATATTATAACCTGAAATTGACGGGATCCCCCATACTTTATCCACACAGATGTTGCAAATGTCACAGATGTCACATCCCAGTCAAATGACATTACTTACCATAAACATAACCAACACATGCTTGCTGCACCGCTGAATAAGGAATCCCAGCATCAGTTAAAGCCGCCTGGCCTAAAATGAGTTGAAAAGTTGAAAAAAAGTTTAAAAGTTGAAGGGAGGTGGGGCATAAGCAATTCTCACAACCATAACAAGCAAACCTAGAGTAGTATGCATGACGCACGCATTCACTAACAAGAAAAAGAGCTGTAAAAATTCTTATTATGTAATGTGAATGGTTAATATAGCCTTGCATTTTCATCCTCATAAGGACAATTTTGCAGTATTTTGAGTTCTGAACAAGCTCCTTTATCAGAAAATTTCATGCAATCAATTCTGTGTTCATGCATAAAGGTTATTTGTCCCAATGAAAGTACGTCTGAATAATACAGGTAAGCATGAAATCATTTAAGTGTCCAATACAATTTTAAGCTATCCTTCTGACTTCAGTACTGGAAAGCAGAGAGTTGAACAGGCCAGTGGTGGATTTTGTGAAAGTGTTCTTTTTCATCAGTTTTAGATTTGCTTTTTATATTTATCTATTTACTGAGCAGTAGCTCTTCCTTCACATGTATAATAAAAAGATTAACCGTGAGATTTAAAATAAGTGTCTGCAATCACACTAAATGCTTTATTATTAAATTACCTGCCTCCTTAGCCATATCAGGGTAATCATCGCTCTCCTCAGTAGGTTTTGTGAACTGACAAGAAAAAAAAAGGGGAAAAAAAACCACACAAGAAAAAAACACAGTGAGATTTAATACATCTTTTGCTCAAACTGGTATAGTTATAAACTTTACATTTACTTTAGAAATAGGTTTGTGAACAATCAGTTTTAAATAATGCAAACAATTTAGTTTAATTTAATTGACCCAAAAGTGCTTGCACAAAATCTGCACAGTTCCTAAGTGCTACTGCCAGACCCTGTGATGGCTAAAAACATAAAAGAGTGCAGTTTTACGGAAGCTGAGGACCAATTTTGCTCAGTCTTAGAGAAGATCCATGACTTGTATGGAGATGGACAATAACCCTGTCCAAAGCCTGTGGGTGGGACAGAGAGCAACAGTTGTGTTCACTGATTCATGACACAACATGAATGACATACATGACACAATCTTCACTAAGGCTTTGATAAATACCTCCCCTTCCACTCTATTTTGTTATACTCCTATTTTTAACAATAAAATGCTTGCTCTTTGTATGGAACTTACTTCTACTCCCTTTCCCAAGCCATATTTCACTTTGTTACAAATCACACCAAACCCTACCCCTCACCATTGGGGTACACGTGACATTTGTTTTCTTTGTAGTACAACTCATGAGTGTCCACCAACAAACACATGTGCTCTGCATTTTTACACCATTACCAAAAAGTGTCACTGCTAAAAAAAATCCTCATACTAGCTTCTTATAGTTCCAGAAATGATTTGACGTTCACTGTTAGTATATAAAACTTGCTACCTTCTTATGCTTACCTCCCCAACTCCAGTCTTTCGCAACACTTAGCTGTACTTTCTGTAGTGCCTCCTTTCCTTAATCTAGACAAAGAGCCTTCATACTGAAGGTCATAAGAAAAATCAGTCAATGAATCGATCATTGTAAAAGTCTGTAAGATCACCTGGTGTTACCTGGGCTAACAAAGAGGGGAAGAGAGTACGGACAATTTCTCAAATCACACAAAACTGGTAACTAAGATGATCCACCTCTGAAAATGAAAGGCGAGGAAACAGGGATTGTTGTTTTGAGAAGGTATTCCAATTTTTAGCAGATATTATATAATTAAGATTAAAAAAAGAGAAAGGATGCAATCCTAAAAGACTTCATAACAAAATGCTTCAGATGCAATATAGTATCTGAAAAGTTTTAGTTGTCTCTTCCACGCTACTGTTCCTTCCTTGAGCACACCACAGGTGAGTTTAAGGTGAGATCCAGTAACTTCCAAAACTACATTCTGTGATCCAGTCCAACGAATACAATGAACAGAATGAAGTCTTTTACCTTTTATTTCCTTCCCTATCACATCACATGCTGAAGAAATATTCACGCAGGGGAAAAAAAAAAAAGTTATTTAAAAGTCTGTGTGGATTCTGACCGGCAAATACCAAAATCATCTTAAGTGTCATCCACCGAGATGAAAAATGTTCCTTGAGCTTTTGCTCCTCTTTGAAAGCTACAGAATCGTTTAGGTTGGAAACGATCTTTAAGATCAAGCCCACCACTAAGCCATGTCCCTAAGCGCCATGTCTACATGTCAGTGAAATCCCTCCAGGCACGGTGACTCCACCGCTTCCCAGGGCAGCCCGCTGCAACGCTTGACCGCCCTTTCGGTGAAGAAATGTTTCCCAATACCCAACGCCAACCTCCCCTGGCACAACCTGCGGCTGTTTCGCCTTGTCCTATCGCTTGTGACTGAGGAGACAGGCACACAGCTCGCTACAGCCTCCTTCCAGGGAGCCGCCGGGCAGCCGTGCCGTGTGAGCCCGCTGCGGGCAGCCCAGCGGCCGGGCACAGGCACCCCGGGGGTCCGCAGGGC
>JAVJGI010000032.1:28916827-28945775 GCA_035590275.1 Ibycter americanus | reverse complement strand
TGCTGCCTGTAGCTTCGCTTCCAGTTAATGCCCTGATAGTTTGGGGGTTTTTTTTTCGAGAACCCAGCTGCCAAATAAATAGCTAAGTGCAAGGGTTTTTTTAAGCTCTCTACGCAAGAGGCCTGGGTAGAAGCAGCCCCGGGTTGCACCAGGGCCTGCCCGTGCCTGCTCATGCGTGAGGGGCACCCAGCCAGCTCAGTGTTGGTTCAGATTGCCAACGGAATTACTTTCTGGTAAGGGTAAGTATTGCAGCTCCTGGTAGTGTGGCTAGTTACATGAATGTAGTGACCACAGTTTTTAATTTCCATTGTTTTGGCTGGTGCCCGCTGTTACCTGTGTCTCCGTTCCAGTGTGATGCCTCTTGGTTACTAAGCAGGGGCGGGCAGACGCCTGGCAGGGCAGAAGGACCAGGCGTGACAGATGCAGGGTGCACCTGTGCACCTGCAGCAACAGCATCTTTCAATGTTAAGGCCTGGGAGGTGAGCACAAGTCCAGCCAAGGAAACAGGAGAGGTGTTTTTTTCCCTCCAAAGCATATAGAAACCATTGGGCAACAATTTGCAAGACACAAGTGCAAGGGAGGAGTAGGTAGATGATGAGGTCTTACTTTTCCACTTGGGCTTAGGAACTTTGATTGAAGCCCTTTCCCCTGATAAGCTTATTAGCTTTAAATTAAATGGAGCTGCAATTTCAAAACTGTTTTGTAACACAAACCAGGAGTGACCAGTCTGTGCTATTCTCATGCAAACAGCAATCCCAAGAGGATGGTGTTCTTCAAGGAATGTAGTTGAACACAGTACAACTGTACAATAAAAACTGAAATAAGTAACATTTAGAACAGAAACCTAAGATGGATCATTTGGGTTTGGGGTTTTTTTTTTCCATTCCTGCAGTGATTCTGGGACGTATTCTTGGATGTCATGTTCATTTTAAAAAGTCTGTTTATTTATGTTATTCACAGTGCTACTGAATTCCACAGCTGTCCTGCATGACTGGGTTTTATAGACATGGTCTACCACCTTCACTTGTAAAATAACTGATTGTTTTAGAGTATATTGTAGAGTATATACTTTAAAGTATATATTAGAGTATATACTTTATATGCATTTTCAGGAAAGAGAAGAGGCAGCATATGCAGATATTGTTCCCAGTTGAATTACTGTGTCAGAGAATTAAATGAAGTATAACTGAAATTGTCTCCTATTACTAAGGTATTGCTGAAATCCTAATGAACCGACCCCACGCGAGAAATTCATTGGGAAAAGTATTTGTAAATGAAGTGAGTATGGGCCTGGCCTATAAACATGCTTGGAATCATGATCAATAACTAAATGCAATGAAAATAGTTGTGGGATATCTGAAACAAAAACTTCATCTCTTGCTGAAGGTCAGTGGGAGATTGGGGCAAGGCAGGTTAGCCTGAAGAAAAAGAGATTGTCGTGTGTCTATACTGCAGTAACTTCAGATGCGGACTGGACAGAGATACTGGAGTTATTTTAAGTTGGCTAACTCAGATGCGAGTTAACATCCTTACTTGTGTAGTTACAACAAAAACACACTCATTGTCAGACCTTAGCAGGTGATCTGTTTAAGGTCAATACATTCTAGAGAAAGTCTGGCTCATGCCTGGACAGGAAGGGGAGTTTAAGGTGCCACAAAGGTTCATCTCTGAACGGAAGGAAAAAAAGACATGAGGAAACGTGTTGTTCTGAGGCTGTCATGGAAGGATCCTGCTGGCTCCACATATGTGACTTCCAGGAAATTCCTGGCACCTGCAGGGGGAAAAAAAAAAAAAGATACTTTTATCATAGAGTAGGAACTTGCTATAACTTGGTTATATACGTGCATATTCTTAAAGTTTTTCTTCTTTGTTTGTACTCCCTCCCTCATAGCTGTTCAGTGCTCTGGAACAACTCCGCTTTGATGAGAAGATTCGTGTGGTGGTGTTCAAGAGCGAGGTGAAAGGTGTATTTTGTGCTGGTAAGTAACAAAGGCTCTGCAAATTAATCTTTATAAAACCAATGGCTCTTAGGGTTGTGTGCTGTTCAGATTGTGCAGAAAAGCAGCTGGAAATGCTTGCTAAAAGGAAAACGGGATGGCTTTTGTGTAGCAAATAACAAACACATTGTTATCTTTCATCTGTCTGCCTCTCAACTTCAGTGGTGAAGACGTGTGATGGAGTGAGCCACACAGGCTGCGTGGTGCTACTGTTTGGTTCCTTTTTATAACCATCTTCAAGCACAGATGCCTCTGGTATTGGAGTCCTTGATTTCCAAATTTATGGGTTATCATCCTTACAATGATTGGTGCTCCTCTCTGAAATCTGTTGAAAGGGCACAGAGGAGCACCCTAACCACTGCTCCAGCCCAAATGTCCACACCAGCTTCCACTGACCTTACCTAACCTGAACACTGTACTTCAAGACTTCTGAAATGGTCTGCCCTCGGGCAGGGACAGAAGGGAACCTTTATCTCCTCTATTTAGGTGCAGACTTGAAGGAACGCGCGAAGATGGATGATGCAGAAGTTGGGCACTTTGTTAAAAGGCTGAGAAATCTCATGGATGAAATAGGTAAACGATTATCTCAGTCCTAGACTGCCTGTATTGAGACAATTAGAAATGCTGCAGGAAGGGAAGGATGCTAGCCCCAGCAGGTTATCCATTTAGGAGTAGCTTCCCAAATGGCTCCAGCTTATGCCTGAAACAGTGATCTGATTACAATTAAATACCAACTGCCTTGCTGCCACTCCAAGGACAAGATGCATTTCAGTACTGGCTTAGCAATGACAAAGAGCAGCACACGCATGTGCATATCATAAGCACCTGCTGTAACAAAGCATTCTATATACAGTTCTGTGTAATCCTTGGGAGACAGTGCTGGACAAAATGAGCTGTATTGGTTGTCCCACTTTCAGTACATGCTCAGAAGCACTCTTGATATGGCAATGACCTAAGAAAGTGGATTTGGATCTGTGAATGGATTTGCTGAATGGATTTGTTGAAAGTCAGGGGGTTTGTACCTACAACTCCTCCGCCCTCCCCCCCTTTTTTTTTGTGTGTGTGTGAAAAGAAATAATTTCTGCAATTGATTATTTTTTTTTTTCCCTTCCCGATTTATGAATTATTCTGCTCTCACTGGAGAGGAATACCAAAGTGAAATCTGACTAAAATACCAATTGGAATTGCAGTAATTAAAACCTAAACAACAATGTAGAGGGAATGACCCTGTCCCGCAAACAACAGCGGCAGTTGGGCGCAGGGGGTAGTTATAGCACAGAACTAGCTCACCTCTGAAGTCTGCTTCCAGTTCCCGGAGTATTTAAAAAGGTATCTTATCAAGCAACTGATCTCCAGGTACCTCAGGTTCCTCAGCTGTGAGGTGACAACAGTGTTTACCAGGTTCAAGAGCCTTGGCCAACAAAAGCACCAGAAGAGCCAGTCCTTGTAACAGTGACTAGGGATGGTGTCTTTGCTCTGACTGTTTAACTGCAACATCTGGATAGTCACATCATAAATTTCCAAGGAGACAATTAATCCTGTACTGTGTTGCGGTAGCTTGTATTTGCATGCTGCTTTGCAAATACGAAATAGAAATACAAAAAGAAGTGCAAAAAGGCAGTTTCTACTGTTTAGACACAGTCAGAAAGTTTGTGGCAGAACAAAATTAATTTTTGAGCAATTTTGAATTTGAGAACTACTAAAAGCTTTAGAATTTAAGCATTTAAATTCCAGAAGTGAGTGGAACAGAACTTCTGGAACAAAACTGTGTAATATGTGTCGTCTTCTCTAGCTGCCCTGCCTGTACCCACAATTGCCGCAATAGATGGCTATGCGTTGGGTGGTGGACTAGAACTGGCGCTGGCTTGTGACCTTCGAGTAGCAGGTTTGTGTGTTGCTTAATATAGGGATCTTGTTGTAATTGGTGACTGTATTTTAAAGAGAACTTAGATGCAGGATAGCTGACTGTTAATGGAATCCAGTAGGCTAAGAGAGGAACTTACAGAGTTCAGGAAACAAATAGGCATTTGTCCAGAAATTGTGATGTTTAGTTACTATTGGGAAAGCAGTTTCCTTGCTTAAAAGGTAAAGCTTGTTTTTAGACAGGATTAGGATTCCTTCAGAAAATTATTTATTGGTAGAATTAGTTATTATCGTGTAATACTGCATCAGCACTCTAGCTACATCAAACCTTCCCTACTTAAATCAGTTTGTACTGGAAGACTTCCTTCTTCTGTTTCCATCCTTCCATCCGTTACATTTCATCTAGTATGGACCCAAGGTTCATTTTTCTAGATAAAATTGCTACATCAGGGGTAGGCAGCCATACTACACGTCCCTCATCTGACTTGAGGTGGACATCCGTTAAGCACTGTAGTATTCAGACTTTCTAGCTACCTGGAGAAATGGAGTTCCTGTTCAGTACTGACAGTTTGTAGTTTTATTTATCAGTTCGGTATTGAAAACTTGTAGTTATGTGGATCAAAAAGCAACTAAATCCTATATTTATTTTTTTAATAGCTTCATCAGCTAAAATGGGCCTTATTGAGACTACAAGAGGGCTTCTTCCTGGAGCAGGTAACCTTCATTAAATCTTCAGTCTCTTACTTTCTCAGCTGTATTGTAAATATTTTGCCACTAGACCATCTGAAGTCTTTTGAATGTAAATTAGAAGTAGCATCTTACAGTGACCCAAGATATCTATGAATCAAGAGTTCTGTTCCAAGCCCTGTCTCGGACTTGCTATGAATTTAGGGAAGTCCCTTTACACCTTTTCCTGTTAATCAAAATACTCAGAAGGATGCTGAAGCTTTTCAGATGCCTTGCAGAATGTTGACATGTTCATAGTTATTAAAGAAACACATGATCCCTTTATTTTTCAAACCTCCTTGTTATACAAGGAGACAAAACACCGTTGTGTTTTGGGGCATTTCTCAGAAATGGGTAACAGTGGTTTTGCTGTTGTCATAAGGTGGAACCCAGCGCCTGCCCAGATGTGTTGGAGTAGGTCTTGCGAAGGAACTCATTTTCACTGGCAGACAGATTGACGGAGAGCAAGCCTTCTCAGTGGGATTAGTAAATCACGCAGTGCCACAGAACAGCGAGGGAGATGCGGCTTACCGGAGAGCATTAACTTTGGCTGAAGAAATCCTTCCTCAGGTAAGTATATTATTCATGTGGTCAATGTACAGATGGCATTTCTGCTTCCCTTAAGAGAGAGCAAACAAACAACTGAAAATTCCTTTCTGTGAAATACTAAAGTCTTGGTTTCCTGATCTTTAAGACTCTTAACTCTGTCCTGTCATGGGAGTGCAGTTTCTGTAGGAACAAGTGTTAACATCCAGCCGCTTAACCCACCAGACAGCTTTACCTCCCAGTTGTGGTTACGCAGACCTGCAGGACACACTGGAGCCTTGCACCATGTGCATCTATTAACTGTAGAGAATGCCAAATTGTTTCTTGGGGTTTTTTTAAATACTTACTAACTTCCTGCAAATTTCTATAGACTAAAAGGTCATTTGAAGCTAGGACAATGATATAACAACTACTACACTATTATGAAATGATGTGGCTTTAATTTTAAATGTTTGTTGTGGCTTTTTTTTTTTTTTAATAAAGGCTCCATTTGCTGTGAAAATGGGAAAACTGGCAATAAACAGAGGAATGGAGGTAATTAATTTTATTTTTTTTAAATACAGAGGTAAATGAAGCGAACAGGCAGCTCTCACAGATTACTACAGTAAAAGTGTTTAGAGCAGATAAGCTATAATCCTTGTTTAGATCAGGCATTTAAAACCATTTTAGGAGTTTTAAAGAGTTTCTTCAAAGATGAAATTAATATGGCAGGAATTTTTTTCTACAGATGCTAATGCTGTAGTTCTTATACAGGATTGAAGGCCACTCACTACAAGTGAACGTTTATTGATTTGAGGGCTGTACTCCAGACAAATCTCACTCCTTCCCTCTCATCCCCAGGTTGACATTGCGTCAGGGATGGCTATTGAGGGGATGTGTTATGCCCAGGTAGGTTACCTTTGGAATGAGTTCCTGAAAGGAACAACTGTACACTTTCTAAAGCCAGGTCCATGTATTCATAGTGTCCTTGTGTATTTTCCTCGCTATAAGGGAACACTAACAGCTAAATCTAAAGCTTTGATAACATACTTGAGTGCAGTTCCAAGTATCTAGTTCAGAATATTAATTGTTGTGTTATGCACTGCTGCCTCTCTCTGCCTGAGACCAAAGTCTGTCCTTAAATACCCTTCTATCTAAAGTAATTGGATACTCTTAGTTTCAACAATATGATAATTACAGGATGAGCATTATGAACGGTTTTAATTTAACAAATTCAAAAATGGATTCCTCCTGTAGTCATTCTTTATGACAAGTTTTGAGAGCATGTGTCTGTCTTAGCTAACAGAACAATGTAACTGCTTTGCCTCTCGATGTATTTTAAGATGGTGAAGTATTAAATTCATGGAAAACTCTTTCCCTGTATAGTTCTCTGGTCTATGTCTTAGATGCTTTGCTTATGATTTGCACTACAACCCAATCTCTTTATTTTCCTAATTGCAAAACATAGGACTTAATGTATCATTGAAAGAAAAGCAATCTTAGCCTTAGACCACTACTGCCAAATTAGTCAGTACTTAAAAACAGACTTGTCAATGAAAAACATGCTTTTTTTTTTTTTTAAATGTAGAATATTCCCACAAGAGACCGTCAGGAAGGGATGGCTGCCTTCAGGGAGAAACGACCACCTCGGTATATTGGCAAATAATGCTTCCTAGCTCCCCTTTGATTTCTTGAGATTATTTTTATGACTACATTCTGTGTACTTGGCTCCTTGCCCTTGACTGCATTTCTGAATACTCCACTGGATCATTTTGCTGTAAGAATTCCTAAATAAAGATTTAGCTTTGTACAGCTGATCTTTTTAAAGTGCATACATCTTAAGGCAGTGGCTATGGCTCTCAAACAGTTGTAATGTATGGAGCAGCTTTGGCTCACCATAAGCAAACTTAAAAAAAAAGTAGACAACATGCTGCATCTAAATGTTGATAGGAAAAAGAGATCATCGCTCTGAAGAGGAAGTCAACTTGCAAAGAAGGAAAACCTTCCTCTGTTTGCTTCCCCTTATCAGTGCTGTTCCAACTAATCAGACAGAACAAGCAATATTGGCACAGAGCTATTAGCACAGAGCAGTGGTTTCACCCCAGACCGGTTGTGAATAGCACAAAACACTGAGCTGCCACTGCAGCTGACTGAATTTATGTCTGTTTGGTACCAGCCATTGAGAAAAGGCAAGGCCTGTGTGCACACATGTATGTTATGGCCACTGCATTGGTCCATGTGACACCTCAGGCATATCCCCTCTCTCCCGTCACCTATTTTCTGCTGTTGCCTGACTATAAGTTGAAGTTATTTTCTCCCTGTGCTTAGGGGTTCTCAAGCACAGAGACGTGCTGCACAATTTAGCGCTATGGCTTCTTACTTCCCTAGACCTGGGCTTTCAAGCAAAAAAAAAAAGAAAAATTCTTTAATAAATATAGGTTATCAGAATATAGTTACCAAGTGTCGCTTACCACAATTTCACTCGTGCCAAAAGTTAAGCAAACAATTCTGTGGGTGACACAACCTTACCCAATTATACAAGTTTCCTATATAAAGATCTGCAAAGGTAAAGCAGAGTCAGCATCTTCAGCCTTCACAAAAAAAACCTGTAAAGGGCACAGGTGAAATACAAGAGTTTAAAAGTCACTTCTGGAATTACTATACCCTGGCAGGAACTCCTGAAGCTGCCCAGGAATGTGAAAAGACTTTTCTGGAACTTGCACATGCAAGTAAACTTAGTCAATTTATACCTCGTAGGCATTCATACTTTTCAGCCTACAAGAACTTTACTCACTCTTTCTTTGCCTGAAGCATGCAGGAACAAAACAAGAAGGGGATGAAAAATCATTTACAGTTTCAGTGCTTGCTGGTTGCAGAACTTCATGAAGTGCTATCTTCAGCACCTGGACTGCTGCCAGTATCACGTGCATTTAGTGCTGCATGTAAATTTCACAGACACACAGACAGACAGCCACACACAGCCACACACACAGCCACACACACAGCCACACACACAGCCACACACACACACAGAGTTTTGGTTAAGATGCTTCAACGAGTTCTCCTGTTATTAGGAAAAAACCAGTACTGTAAGGAGAGTTGTCATCTTTATTTTAAAAATTAAGCAATTGATTTATATTCATTCTATTAACACCAATTTTGACAAGTTTTGTATTCCATTTCATGTAGTGGAAGTTCCACAGCAGAAATTCCATAGCCAGCATCTCAGAAGGGTGACAGGTAAAGGCTTGCAGGCCATTATTCAAGCCACCTTCATTATTCAAAGCTACAACCAATTTTCTTTCTTTCTGAATCAAGAGAACTGTATGTAACCAGATACACAGGAAAATGCTAGCCAAATTATACCTTCGTACAAAAAGTAATTACACAACATTGATTAAATAACTGGATCAGTACCTTTTGAAGTTGCTGAAATACACAATAACTAGATTATTGAAGATTAGAGGTGATGTTTTTATTTGAAGGATGGGAGTTGGGAAAGGGTAGGAGTTAAAAATAGTAAAATATGGTCATCATGAAGAAACCATCCCTGCTAGTAAGCTACCAACCCTAAGTTTTCTTTTTAAACTCAATTACGAATATATTTACAGAAGAGTCTCTGAATATCAATCAGTTGCCATGGAAATATGGAGACTAACCAGATAAACAAAACCAACTCGAAATTAAACAATTTGAATGGACATGCAGTTTGCTTCCATCACTTGTATTTTATGAGGCATCTGTATGCTGTGCAACACGTTTCATTCAACACCATTTGAAACCCACAGGTAACCAAGAAAGAACTAAGTTGTTACAATTAGCATCTTTATGTAAAATTTCACACTCCACAAAACAATGCAATTGACACAGGGCTTACATAGAACACTGGGTGATATTTTGCACTGTGATGACCTGGAAATATAATTCACTGCACAATACTGACAGAATATTTACAGAAAACAAACAGAGCAATCATTATTCTCTTATAAATAAGGTGACCAAATATCCTGGGCCTCCTATCAAGACACACAATCCACTGCACGATGAAGGCAAGTCAGTAATTTGCTCTAATGAGCCTTCTCCTTTCCCTATCAGTATTCTAAAAACAAAAGATAGCACACACAACCAAAAGTAGTCAAACACCACAACTCCCCTTCTTGTTACCAAGTTTAAAATCTCAAGCTTAATTCATCCTTTTAGTATTGTATTTTATTCCTGTTGCTTTACTTTAGCAGGTTCCCCTTTCCCTGATGCAGTGGCAGTCCCCACCTCGCTAAGAGTAGGGAGGACTCAAGAGAGCTGAACTGCAAAAAGGCATTGTTCTAGCAGTAAGGAAAACAAAAGAACATGACTTGCAGGCAAAAATTAAAGGAAAGGTGAAGACCCCCTTTGCGTTTAGAAGGGTTATGAGACAGTGGACATTTTGGTCGCCTTAGTTACAAGTCTCATTGTAACCTGCATGCACACACTTTTGTTTTAATCTGTAAAAGTGCTGAATCTCACAACCACACACAGTTCTATTCAAACACCAAACCAGTAAACAGCGTTATGAACTGCAATCGTAGGGATGAAATCACTTTCTCTCCCAGAAGTCACAAAACAAAGATACTCCTAGAAATCTTTTTTTTTTTCCAGATGTGCATATTGATCTGTACAAGTCCCATCTCTGCGCAGCCAGCAGTAACCCTACAGGTATGACCAGCTCAAGCCATGACCCTTTACAAGTTGCATATGCGGTTGCCATTAAAGTTGACATTCACCAAAGGTTACCGTACATGGTTCTGGGTACCACAATAATCGGCAAATCGCTTTAATGGTGACCACTATATTACAAGTTACTCCAACTACACACACATCAGAAAGGATTATTACAGAGACAATACTCTACAGTCCTACGCCTGCAGCTTTCAGTTTGGTTTATTTTGTTGCTGTTTTCTACTTGGCTGTGGTCTCCCATGACGCATAATGTGTTTTTCCAAACTATCTAGGATGGCAATAGCAATTCTTTGGACATGTGGATCAGTCTGGACGTTTTCCTTGATGTTGTACAAGTGCTGTAAACCACCTTCTTCAATTAACATGCTGCAGTATCTGACAGCTGTAATAAAATTTAAAAAAGGGAATTAAGAAAAATTATCTAGGATAAATGTAGCAGATACTGTAAACACTGATTTAAATCCACTTTTGGCTCTGAGACCAGGCAGCATTTAGGACACTTCCTGAAGTATCCACAGAAGCACATTTGTACTTTAACAAGTGCCAACAGAAGAACAGAGTTGCTTGGACAAGACTCCTATTACAATCAGGTCTGTTTCCATGTCTGTCTTAGCTGACTGGAAAGTGCCTTGTAATATGCATAGTATTCTCTCTCTCCCCGTGCCTCCTCCACAGGCATTTTAAGTGCACATATATAAATTTTAAGACATGGGAACCAGAAGTACTATAGCATCTATGAGTATCCAAGGTAAAAACATCACCTTTACCAAAAACCTTGGTACAGAACGGTTACCAAAAAAAGGCATCAGATATACCACATCATTTGTACAGGCTTGTGGAGTGAATAGGAACTAATTCCTTTGCAAACAGTTTGCCAAATAGTATTGATGGTGGCCTTTAACTAGTTTTAAGTTGCTACGAGTGCCTTTTCAGGAATAAACCTGTACTTTCCTTTCCAATTTCATTATTGATTTTTAAAAGTTGAAAGTGCATCTACATCAGCTCCAGTGTTATTACATACAGGGACCATCTACAAAAAGAGCCATATGTTTAATGTAACATGCAAGCTTCAGAAGTTGTTACAAAAAGTTCTGGATGACTGCAATGTAATCCACAGAGCATTACCTCAGATGTGTCCAATTTCACCATTCATCTTGGTGAAGCAACACCAGAGTTGTTTAAACGCTGACATTAAGCATTTCACTGGGATCACATTTACTGCAGTGCTACTAATATTTTAGTTAAACTAGCTCATTGAAGTGGATATGATATAGAGGAACAGCAAAAAGAGAAAAAAAAAACAAAACGAGAAAAATCAATCATATTAATTCCAGACTACTTTTCACCCTCATCTAAAACAGGTCAAAATAAAATGCATCCCCTCTCCAGGCCAAAAAGCCTTCTTGGTGCCAAGCACCAAAAGCTTAAGATTTTCCCCCTCAAATAAGTCTTCCTATTTCAGAATTAACCTACTCTGAGGGAAAATGTGTTTATTACATTTGCTACCAAACATTTGATTTCTCTGCAACTTTGTCCAGAAGCTTCCAGCACCAACTACCATCAGAACTAAACCTCAGAAATACTGTCTTGATGTCAAATCAGGAGTACGCCATCCAAGTATTTCCAGCCTCTCCACTCTACAGAGCAGTTACTGCCAACACAAATCTCTGTGGCATGTTGAAAGCTCAGAGGTTAGAGCAGCACAAAACACACACTAAAAATAAATAGAATAAATAAGACCATACTAAGTTCACAGGGCACAAAAAGAAATTACAGGGCCTTAATTAAAAACTGTTATCCAGAATCTGGCCAGTAAAACAACTTCGTCAGAACAATCCAACTTCAACATGGGAAAAAGTCCTCACAGACGTCTGGACAGTGTACCCTGGGAACTCATTACATTTCTCTCATTACATTAATTACAGTACTTCATGTGCAATTATATATTATGCCATGCTATTGTTTGGTCCTGAATAGATGTCTTTTCCACTGTAGAAATAGTGATTTATGGGACAGGGATAAACAAGCACAGACATACTGCTGTCAAGAAGATTAAAAAAACTGGCACAGAAAATACTTCTAATACTTTAGAGGAAAGCTGCTTTCTATCTGGTAGAAGTTAATGACAATGCGCACACATCATACAGATATATGTCAAAAAAAAAAAAAAGGCATTAAAAACCAGGAAGGTTTGTCCACTCCTACATTTAGGTATGCTCAGGGGATTTATTTCCTTTCCCAACACTTGTGCATTTCATCACATGCTCTCAAATCATTTTTGCAGATGGGAAAGACAGATTAAGAAACCAACATTCACATTACAACAAGTTATTGCAAAAAGGTGATTAGAGACAAGGATTACCTAAAATTTCTCTTCTGACAGTAAGAGATAGCTACCTGCTACCATCATTGTTCTTAATACGAAAGAAATTTGTTGCCCATTACTGATATTCACATGTCTGAATAAAACCACCTGTGCAAGTCAAAAATGTAGTTAATCTTAACACATGTCCATATTTTGGAATTAATACTGTGCATTTAACAGTAAAATTCCTGTAAGTAAAAAAGCACATAAAGAACTTTTACTCTCTTTCCTTGCCCCACTTAGTTAAAGCCTAAATGGAGGTTCTCCAGAGGATTAGGAGTGAATACCCCAGGAATTCTTATTTTTCCCACTTCATGCTAGCGAATAATATGCTAAGAAATATGAATTTTAAGGGTAATGTTATCAACACATACGGTTTTTGCTGCAGACGTGCTGCATGGCCCACACTGCCCATAACTGGACACCAGGTGTCATAAAACAGCCAAGTAGTGGAAAAAACGGATTGAAAGACCTATTAAAAAAAATAAAATAAAAAAAAAAAAAAAAGAGAGGAACAGCAACTCGCTTTACTGCTAGATATTATTACTCCAGAGGTCCCATGTTGTCTACTCATTCAGCTACTGGTTTAACTAGGAGAGACATCAACTCGAGTTTTAGATGCAGCAGGCAAGCCTTCTGTTTAAGACAATTACTAGCAAAAATCATATACAGAGGATATGTGGTACGCTTTTACCATAGCATTTGGATACCTCCTGCTCCTTACAAACAGGAGTACAACCAGTAGAAATTATAAGGATTAGGTGGACAGTAATTATCTAATTGTACTTTTTGGCCTCAAGCTTCTTTATCTAGGACAGATAGTGCTAACCTAGTGCTAGCAAATATAACCTTACTGGTTAATCTTTGTGTCTAAGTCTTTCAGGCATGCAGCTGAGTATCTTGAATAGAAAAGCAGCAGAACAATAATACATTTTTCTTTTACAGGAGACCCTGACTTTCTCTGGTCACAAAGGGAAAATTAACACACGGTATATTTTAAGGCAATAGGTGTTTTTCCACTGGACAAAACCATGTCTGGCTAGCAGCTCACTGCTTTGGGAACAAGTTTTAAACCTCGCTCAGTTTATTTTCTAAACCCCAAATCAAGACAGTAGTTACCTGTAAGCCACCATCTCACATTCTGGGGTTGGCCAATTCAAAATGGCAGAATGCTGCAAAATACAGAACCAAGAACACTCATTGTTAAATACAAACATTGAAAAAAATACAGAAGAGTATGATAAAATTCACCATCATTTCTGTACCAGCTGTTCAAGGAGAGATGTCCTCTGGCTCCGACTGAGTGTCCAGGCCTGCTCTCCTCGAGATATCAAATGAGCAATAATCCCTGCTGCAAAGTAGCTAACTTCCACCTCCACACTGTGCAATAGTTTACTGATGTGGTCTATGAAGTCCTTCCACATTAATTCAGAATGGAGCTCTTTAACTTCAGCTATATTATTCTGGAGGGGGAAAAGAAAGAAGAGAAAATATCAACGGAAAGAATACTGTATGAGGGAGATAAACATATAAATTTGAATTACATTGTGTAAACACACACATATAAACACCATGAGATCTTCACACATCCAGGTGGTCACATGATGCCAAAATACTACCTTTGCTTTTGAAAACTTTTCCAGTCTAATGCAGGAATTTGCCTCAAAACCAAGGTTTTCTCATAAGTAATTTTAGGCCATTAGCATGCAGACTACACTAAACTAAAGGCTACTTTTAACATTCTCAAACACAATTTCAGTAAACTTCAGCAGCGCACAATTCTAAATTCCACTGATTTTCAACCTACTTTTTGCATTTGGACTCATCTGAAGCCTCACTCACTGGCCTTTCTTTTTGTTTACTTTAACTGTCAATTTCAATATAACTAGTGCTTTTGGAGAATTGGTAAAACAGTGAAAAAAAGTTTCAGTTGTAAATAATGCACACTATAAAGATTAAAGAAGAATGTAAAAATATCAGGCAAGTTTTCAGATTAACATGGGATTAAAAAAAATTTTTAGATCAATTTTGAAAAATATATATATTTCAGAGTTGTGTGTGTGTGTGTGTGTGTATGTGTATGTGTTTTGGGTTTGGGTTTTTTTTTCTTCATCTCACCAGGAGTCCAAGAACTTTCTGTTGGATGGAGGATTCAGATGGAAAAGACTGTGGAAAAAAGAAACAAACAACAGGTAACCATTTATGCTTATTATTGAAGCAATGTAAATTATAAATGTATGTTGATAATGCACGATCAAAACTGTACTTCTCACCTCTAAGACTCTCATGAAAAGTTCTAGCCCTTGATTTTCAATGAAATGCCGACATGTTGTTGGAGATTCATCAGTGAGGTTCCAAAGTGCACTCAATGTGAACTTGAGAGTAGTATCTACAAGATTCTGATTTGTTTTCTGTTTAACTATTTGTAGAAGTTGCTGGAAGAAAAAACAATCAAAAAAGTCCCAGTTATGATTACATATCAAAAAACCATATTCATGCCTCTGCTTCTTTCTGCACTGACTGGGGTAATGCATAGCTATCATTTATATGCAGAATAAAGATCTACATGTTTAGGGTCAAACTATACAAAATGAAACAGCTATTAAACTTTTTACCTCCTCTTTGAACATGGCTGCCTGCTACAGGAATTCCTTTGTTTTCATCGTAATTACATGTGTAAGACAGCACAAAGCCATCCAGAGAACTCTGGACCCCACGCGAACATTGACAGCACTAACCGTTTACTTCAAATACTCTCTTTTTTAGCATCTTTCATCTTATAGAATGGATTTCAAATCAAGAGGTGCCTTGCTATTTTACTTTTGTATTAATTGTGTCACATTTTTCCACTTTGGCTGCTTTTCATCCTCTGATACTATCTCTAACAAGTTCTCTAAGCTTTTCTCTTCTGAAGAGCTTGCACATGAATACAGGTTAATGCATTCTTAGAATTCTCTCTCATGTTTATTTTGTATTTTTACAGATACTGTTAGCATGAATAGCTGGAGAGGATGGTATTTTTGACTGTCAGGAAAGTATTGACTTACCCTAACAATGAAGAGTTCTGCACCAAGTTGAGCTGTTTGCTCTGTTGAAAGCTGTAAACAAACAAAACCATATCAACAATTATTTTTTAGACTTTAGAAATACTATCCTATGATCTCAAAGCTGAAGTTTTGTACCTTTGCAGCAAGAATGGAAATTATGGCTACAGCCATCCTTTGCATGTTTTGATCTTCATGATTACACAGCCACTGCATAACAAGTTTGGCTGCTTCAAACCTGGAAGTTAAAGAATAAATTTATTTTTCAGAAGTCTCATAAGGCTTAGTAAAGGAAAGATGTACACAGATAACACACCAGATAGAAATGCATGCGAGACAAAAGAAACTGGGAGAAGTATGCCTCGTACCAAAAAATAGTCGAACACACAGTGAAATTACAGGTATTGCGCGAGCCTCCATCAGCTTTGTGTTGTTTGCTTAGGGTCTCTTACTTCTAATTATGTATCAAAGTGCACAGGAATTGCTTCCAAAGAAGGAAGAAAAATTTGGCACAATCTTCTAAAACATCAGGCCAACACACTTGAGAGCATTTGGACAAAACTAAGTAGAAAAATGTCTGCAAAAAGCAATCCTGTAGTTCCCCGGAGAAATCCTGACTTCTGTAACACGCAAGTAGTGATAGACCCATTCAGGTGAAGTAAAAAATACCTGTATATTAAAGGATTTTTTCAGACCTATATTCAATTTTGAATTACAGGCCCAAAATAATATAGGCCAGACAAATTCAGTACACTGGAACGATTTAAACTGAGCAAAACTGAAACCAGAAACAAACCTTCTGAAGGAACAGACGACAAGGAAAAATATTTTGCAATGCTACAACCCGTTTTAACTGACATGTAAAACTTGCCTGTTAAATGGAACATCCTGAAGGATTCTGTCACTGCATAGTGAAAGAAGGCAATTCTTTTGCAGCTATGAGAAAGAGAGTTACTTCAGAGACATATTTCAGAACACTTTCTTGCTATGAGTCATTAAACATACTTCCATAGGGTCACGAGATGTGGAGAAACCTTTAAGGTCCACAAGACAGGGAATCCTACTGAAAATAAAGAAATTTTGCCTTTTACCTGTTGATGATTTGGGAAGTGTTCCATGGCCTTCAGGAGCAAGTGAGTGACATCAGCCAGAAGTCGCACAGGCATGCCTGCTGCTAAGTCTTGCTTGGTTAGGTTAAAGACGCACGCACTCGCTGCTAATTGCACAGGCAAGTTCAGGGGGTGATTTCTCATTCCAACAACCACAAGCTGAAATGCAAGAGTTTTGTACATGTTACACATTTGCACACATACCCCAAGAGCAATCCACTGTTGCTTCAGGCCACAACAACGACTCACAGCAGCCAATTTCTGCCTCCCTTTTACTTAAGTGAAAAATCCATCTGGTGTGATTTTCATTCTCAGGAGGAACATTTCCTTCTGCTCAGTGATTCAAAGCTGACAGCTTTTTATTTCTCCAGGTCCTTCTGCACAGGTTGTGGCTGCATGGAATGCAAGAGATTCCTAGAAAGGTCCAGGGTTTGCTTTACACACTGAAATAAAAATCACCAAACTCTTTCAGAGGTGAATGAGGTAGGACAGAGTTTCTGCAGTGTAATGGTAATGATGTAGTGGCTTCTTGTTTGGTGCCTAGCCATTTCAGATCACATCCTAAGCTGCTAGGTCAGGATGTATTTTTCACAGCTTCTTCCTGAATTATTTTTTTCCCCTATGTACGCTGATTGTGATCTCACCTAAGAAAATATTTTTCTTGTTGATTATTGATTGCCAACGCTTTTTTGATACTGAAGCCAGCAAATTCAAAGTCATTTGTCCCATGTCAAAGAGGATAGGAAAAACAAAAATCATTTGTCGTACTGATGGCTCTTTTTATGATCACAGTAAAAATTAAACCATCTCTGGTGTTCTAGACATGGAAAGCCAATACCTGGAATGGATTTCTAAGGAAGTTTCTAGTATTTTCCAAGTTAGAGCCCAATATGGAACACTAGTTATAGTTACTCACTTGCTATCATAGTGAAAGGTGACAGTGGAGAGAAATACCACTGAATGCCTTCCTTATAACAATAAGGAGTAATATGACAATAACTGTTTTGTAAGCACCAGCAGAAGGCACTGTTGTACCTGGGGAATAAGACTAGACAAACCTTTGATTTGACCCAGTACGAATATGTTGTAATGACAGAATTCAGCACTTGAAGAAAACTTCCATCTCATATTCAAAATTACATGCAAAAATTAATTTAGTTGCCACTAAATTTAGATACTATACATTACTCCAGATCAATTTTACCTAACATAAAACACTACAGGGCACCTTCTACATCACTATTGTTTAAGTAGTTGTTAATTTTTATGCAACATTACAATATTAATCTTAAAAATCACAACCAAAAAATGTAAAAGCCTATAAAATACTTTATACCAGGTGTTTGGGGATGGGCTCAGTTTAAGGAACAATGCATGACAATCATCAAAACTATGTTATTTTACCTTTAAAATTTCAGGCTTTGTTTTTTCCATTACATGTGTCAGGCTGAATAAATGAAAGAGTGCTTCTCTCACAAAGAAGGCCCGTTCACTGTAACGCTTCAGTGCTTCAGAAATCTGAGTTTCATTTGCTTCTCCTGACACCTATGAAAAGAGGAATAATCTTTAAAGATGTCATCACTATACTTTACAAACTTTGTTCTTAAAAAGTGCAAAATTGCCATTTCAAAGGTGGTGATATTTTTAGCCAAATCCTTCAGTACGCAAATCATTATTTTATCTGGCCATATTAATCCAGAACTACACAATCTTCAAACATTCTTCACAAAGAAGAATCTGCATTAGAAGCCAAAATTAGGCTTCAGGCATGTCTTCAAGCAGAACTGTATGAAACCACTAAGCAAAAGTAGCATTTCTTAACTAAGCCGTTAAAAAGCTTAAAAGCTGCTTATGGTGAACCAAATGCCTAAAAGCACTATCTGTAACTGAATGCTCTGTCAAATGCAGCTGATAAACCGATGAAGACTGTATTCTGGCTGTAATTTTTTGGCTCTGGGTTCTAGCTCTGGCAATAAAAAAAATAAAAAAAGACTTCCATTCTTTGTCTACATCAAGTTTCCTGTAAGCTGTATCTGCAGCAATAGCTTTCCAGCACCATATTAAAGAACCAACTCAAGCTCGCTGCAAAAGAAATAATTCTTAAAACCAGACTAAATACATGTGAAAACTAAACAATGAGCTAACTTTGGTGAAGACTGCATTAGAAGCTATAAGCTGTTGACCAATAGCTTAAGTTCAGAATATTAAATCAGCAATTAGCTGCAAATTTTTCCACTTCCTAATCCTATATTTTCCATTTAACTATATTTTATCTACTTTATAACTGTACGTTGTATAACTGTAGATGGTTTGTTCCTCAGTTTTACTATTTAATGAATCGTTGCTGCAATCACTATTTCTTAAAATTCTTAGGGAAGCATACAGAACTCGTTCTACTTAACGTGTCACATAAGGGAAAGCAAATGTTCATAGACTGAAGTGTCATATTCTGTGCATCCTGTATTGTATAGAGCCAAATTTTTGCAAACTTGCTAGATCAGGAATATATTACAGCCTTGAGAGAAGTGATACCATCTTGGATTTTGTTTTATATTATCTACTGATTAGAATAGGGCGATCACATTTACATGTTTTGCAGCTAATTATACACAATATGAAGAATTTCCACTTGGTTTCACATTCCCAACTATGTCTGCATCATACTCAATCTTTCAAGAGTTTTCTATAATCAAATTTCACAGGACTGCTGTAAAGACAGTAAATTTTACGTCTGCTCTCTCCCCAACTGCTGTGTCCTGTTTATTCTTTAGCAATATCTAGACTAAGCAGCTGAATATTTCAGTATAGTCACTCATGAATTTCAGGTCACACCACAAAAAAAAAAAAGGGGGTGGGGGGGGGCAAAAAAGTCCCCCAATCACTGCCTACAGTCTCTTCTTGACAACTATGCCTTAAAATATATATATATATATGCAAACTGCTTTTTGCTAATTACACTGCTACAAGTCCATCGTGATTTTCACATTATTAGAACCTTCTGCCTGCCTGCCTTTTCATAGCACAGTCACCTGTATGAAGCATATATTCTAAATAGCAAGGATTATATTAATTATTTTATACCAAACATGAGGTATAACTTCCTGATAACATACATGATCACACCAAATGGGTTGCTTTCTTCAACAATGCATTTCAACATTCATACCCACCACTATCAGCTGTGACAACCAAGTACTCCAGAGACTCAGTCATTATCAATTGTCAAAAGTTCCGGGAGGCGGGTGGGAAGTTATAAAATTGAGTAGCCAAGTTACCTCACTTGGCTATAACAAGAGCATTCTGAATTTCAAAACTGAAGTGCAAAACTCAACTTGCACAGGAAACAGACTAAACTATAGACACATTATGCAAACTCTTCTTCTTTCCCTCTGCGGTTTCCATCATCCTCATGGCACAGTAGAAAACAAAACTCAACCAGTGACATGTCTAAAACACCTCTTTTTCTTCTTTAATTCTGACCCCTCCATAGCAGGGACAGCATAGGCTCGTTCTCCAGTAAGTGTATGCATATTCTACACAACAGGGAAACATCCTGCTGCCTGGCACCAAAAGATAAATAAATGCACTTCAGCAAACAACATCTCATCCTAAGGAGCTAAGTAATTTAGGATTTGTTCAAGAGAAAGTTGGGGTTTTTTTCCCCAAGTAATTGCTCCTTACATGTTCATCACCAAAAGACCTTTCAAGGTGGGCAGAAATGTAATAGGAAATAGAAGTGGTGATAGAGTACAACAGCAGCTCAGTTATTAAGTTTTATTTTATCTGCAGTGTTAATCATGAACTGCTCAAAGCTTATGCAAATTGTACCTCCACCTCTTACATATTGCTGCCTTATGCTAAATATTGTACTGGAATCCAGAGATTATTATTCCAGTCAATGACTTCAGACTAGACAAAGTTCAGCTCTCTTCGATCAGATATGTTAATTCAGGATCTAAAGCTCACTGAAAAGGCACAGAAAATAAATGCTTCTTACAAGAGTTATTATGTAAATTTAGCAGTTTCTGTACCAGAATTACGTAGGAATTTGACATAAAGTCAGTAATTACAATTAACAATTAAAAAAATGATTCTACAGCCTCCTGAAACACCCACATACATTTGTTACAAATGATTAGTTCTGTCTTTCCTGCACATTGTAATTTTTCAGTAAAATTAATTCCCCCACTTAACCTTTAGGTTTCCTTCGCCTGTTAGGAATTCTGAGTAGCCAGCGTCAGTAGCTAGCAGTCCTACAAACTGCATTGTGGGCCGTTGCTGAATAAACGCTTCTACAGCTTTATCTGTAACATGTTTTCTTCCAGAAATGTCCAAAGACACAAGGTTAGGCAAGATATCTTTCTGTTCCAGTAAACGAAGTGCTATGTCTGATGTGAACTGTTTGTCATCTGAAATATCAAGGTGATTCAGGTATTTTAGTTCTCTAATAACATCCAGAATCTGGGTTGTGGTCATTTTCAAGCATTTCAGGTGGTGCATGGTCAAAGACTTGAGTCGGTCTTTGCAGGTGAGGAGTGCTGTTACATCAGTGACAGAAGTGTTCGATATATCCAGACTTTCCAATCTAGGAAGGGAAGCAACATCTGCCAAGTCCTCGTTGTAGAACAGAACATTGGTAATACTCAACACACGAAGCCCAGACAACTGACTGAAGCACCTCTCATATGGGTCTTCCAAAGAAAGAGTTAGTGAGTTCAGCACAAGGCATTGCAAATTTTGTTGGATCCATTTATTGCTGCCAAGTCCACTTATAATGTCTGTGATTGTTATATCTGCATTCACCCCAGTAGCATCAAGTTCTACCAGCTTGTGATGGCAGAATGCTTTCCGGAAAGCCACAGCAGAGATTTTCGCTTTCCGGATACAAGCTCGTTTCAAACGCATCTGGTTGCCACGGAAGATGCCCACAGTTCCATCATTCAGAAGCCCTGATGGAAAACAGCATTAGTGTTTGGCTCGACTGTTACAGAGCATCACTTTTATTTTAAGAACCCAAAGGGTACAAACTGTTAACAAATAAAATTAATTGCAAAGTAGTTTGTCTTGGACCATTACAACACTGATTCCAAAATTTTGTATTTGAGATCCCGCTTTTAATATTACAATCATACTTTTGGAAAATTCCAGGTTTAAGAATAGGACAGATAAATTAAGATGTAGTTTGGTTTAGAACATGGAATGTGCAATAAATAAAACGTGGGTATGATTCAAAAACATTCACGCTGCTGCCTGCATTTTCTCACTGAACTGGTTAGAAACGTGCTAAAAACAGAATTTCAAAATTCCTGAAAGTCATTCTTCCCTGGTCACAGTTCCATCAGCCTCAAGATAGTACCAGTACCAGCAATGAATGACCAGTTTTCATCTCGCTTTAACTCAATTAAATAATTTAGCATTTGACTGAATTCATAAGTAGGATCGATACACTAAACTAAGCTAATTAAGTCCTTCTATATATCCCTCATGAAGAAGGTAGGAGTGTTGCTCAGAAACAAGCTGAATGTGAGAAAGAAACCTAAGAAGTGATTCAAAGAGGAGCACAAGGAGGACAAGGAAAGGGTGGAAAAGAGCGAAAGACAGCAGTGAAAAAAGGAAACACAACAATCTTGTTTGAGATTATCTTTTTGCTCTGTAGCAAGAAGACTGCGTAAGTAGTCTTTTCCTGCAGCATACTGGCAACATCCTAACAGAAATAATGCATTTAGTTCCATGCACAGGATTATCCAAAATGCATTGAAAACACCAAGATTTCTTATTTGAATCTTATCAACAGAAGCATTATTGCTTTATAGAAAGCCATATGAAAAGGGTATGGTTGCACAAGCATGCACACAAAAGGAATAAGAAGAACATGTCCTTCTAGTTTCCCTCTAGAAGGTTAGAAATGTCAACACCCCTGGTTTTTTATCTCCTACCTTCAAGGATACTGAACATAGAAAAATGCAATATATTTTAATAAAACCACCACTGCCACTGCAGTTTGGATTTAAGTTACAAGTTAGTAATTGCCTGTGTGACAAAGTCAAATTAATATTAAGATTTGCAGACCTCTAAAGAGCAAATGGTTTAAGCATTTCTAACCAAGTAGTCAGGGCGTTCCTCTTCTGCAGAGAAAGTAAAAATATGGGGTGAAACAACTGGTACCCAGCAGAAAAAAATAAATGCGATAAATGTGCTTAAAGTCTTGCTAAATGACTTCTTATTTAAGGATCGAGTTAGGCTCTCTCACTGGCCCACCGTAGCCACACTCTGTTTACCTGGCACGTGCTTTTTTTCATCCTGTACTGACACAGTGTTTGTGATGTTCCTGTGTCTGGAACTGCTTTCATCACTACTAGCACTGGTAACAAGTTTCTGGTAACTCAGTTTCCTTGAATCTGATTTCTTGGGATCACTAAAAAATTACTTATCAGAAAGTAGCGTATGTTGAATATTAAGTTTTTCTGAATTTTTCTTTCTTTCAGGACCATTCCCTTTGTTATATCTGAATAGAGCAACTTGGGATAACTAGAATACCAGTATTTGCACAGTAAGACCCAGTCAAATCTGCACCTATAGGACAGGGTGCTTGGTCTGTTTACAGGTATTTCTCTAGTGTCATGTCTCATCTCTTACTAAAAGTCTTCAGGAATGGGTCTCCTGCCTCCTCTCTAGGGTAATCCATGCATTCACTATTTTCACGCTAAGAAGCTTTTATTGAGACATTTTCCTTTGCCACACTTCAAGCAAGCAAACAAGAGGGCAGCCCTCTCACCAAAGATGTGCTGACAGACAACACAATAGGTCAGTATGTAAAATCTAACACCACCACAAAGCGGTTTTCACTGATGTTTATACTACTCTTGAAACTGACTGCTTTCAAATAAATAATTCCACTTCAACAAAAGTGCTAAAAGAGATGAGAAGGTATCTTAATGAAAATGACAAGATTATTTCCTAGTTTAACCACAAGGACGCACAGTAAAGAAAATTCAGTTAATTGCTCTGCAAGAGATAATGAAATGTTTGAGCGCTGCTAGAAGTAGTAGAATCAAATAAGTATTTTTTAAGTGATTGAAAGAATTAAAGAATGTTCACTTAAAGGTACATTAAAATAAAATCATAACCCAAGACAAAGGACCTTCTATTTAGAACTATCTATATGACAATGTAACATTCAGCTGAAACTGTGGAAGAGCGACGTAACAGAAATTCTCCATTAAGAGATTAAGGAACACAGTTTAACAGCTGCCACATCAGATTCTACTAGAAAATATACCAGAACTGCAGTGTCACGTTCCAGTAAAATATTTTCACTGATGACCCTTAAATAATTGTTTTTACCATGAAATGCCATCGTCTGCAGCAGTCGATCGGCCACTTCTTGAGGAAACATTCCTGGCTCCTGCAAGCATAGCGTTCCATCTTGCCTTTCTGTGCAAAACTTCTCTAGGTTGGCAGTCAGGAAATTCAAACAGATATCAAGTAAAGAATAAGGAGAAGCTTCCTCCTATCATATGCGAAACACAACAAAACAAAGATTTAGTCAAATCATTCTCTCTAGGAATCAATCTTCCATTACTCAATAATTTTGGTTTTAGGCAAATGATTCTTTTTCGTTAGTCTGATTCTCGTTGGAACAGGCAAATATTACAAAAGGAGACATCTCCCTTTGAGCCACGCAAAGTCAGGTCACACGATAAACTGGCGAAACCGATGGGCAGCCTCCTCCCCGCCGTCACCCCCAGAACAGCATCCAGCCCGGTCCGCTGTGCTTCAGCCCTGCTTGTCTTCACAGAGGAAGGAAAGTAATTACTGATAAGATCATTTGAATTTATGAAGTCTACTGGGAATTAAACAATCAAGACAGACTGAAAATGTTTTAAATCAAATTTTATTTCTTGATTTGAACTATTAATTTTTCTGGTAAGCCACCCCAGTCTACTACCAACCTACATTAGAAATGCAGGTAAATTTCATACGTTGTTAGGGAGCATTTCTGATACTGAAAAGGGCAGCTAGAACTTCCGATCAAAAAAGGAAACTCAAAAAGAAATATTTTAATTCCAAATTTTGTGCAGTAATAAAGTAACAAGTATTACAGTATTCCTTCTGATTATAGAGACCAATTCACTCCTTTTTATGCCAAGCACCTGGATATCATCTATAGTAGAATGACAGGTACAAAGGACAAGGCAGAATATAAACTTGAACTTTTCCTTCAGAGTTTGAGACTGTACATTGATATACAAACATCTCAAAGGTTTTTTTATTCCATGTCTAATAATAGCCTACTGTTTTCAGTCACACAGATTAATCAACATAAAGAATGACTCGCAGCACTGTGAATCATCCACAGCCCTACACAAAAGAAGGCCGAGTGACTGGTACATACTCCCCCAGACAATATTGAAAATAACAGCATCAACTGTTGCCAGATCTCATCTGTAGGAAAAAATGTAGCTTCACTTTTACACTGAAAGTTCTGGATAATTTCACCTTTCTCTCCTAGCTCATTTAACTTTTCCTTCTGTTGCTTCATTGGCCTAATACGCACATCACAGAAGTACAGAAATATGTAAAAGGTTATGTAGAAGAAATATAAGGAAAGTGACAGGCATAAGTCTTCTAAAATAAGGTGCATATATTTGAAGACTGGGAGGTACCACGTTCAGGCAAAGATGGAATACAGCTTATCTTTAATATATCGTGTATTGTCAACAATGAGAGACTGCAGTTTAGTAGCTCCTGAAGACTTAAGAAGAGGTTTGGGCACTAGAAACTCCCAATTATTCAAATACAAGCTCTTTCTGCAGCTTTTGACATGCAACTTCCAACTCCTTTGAGTCGATTTTGCCAAGTGATTGATTTTTATTCTTTCATTTGAAGCTTGATCATTACATTTTGTTGTTGAAGAAATGGGAGTTACTTTGTGATGCAACATGCTCACATTACCAGGAAACAGCAGTTTCGGCTGTCTACAATCCTAAGCTGCTACGAAAAGGAAAGACAGAATTTGGAACTGTTAATGTCTTTTGTTTCTTTATAATGTGCAACAATGCCTAAGTACTTCTAAGGAGAAAAAAACCAATCAATTATTTTAAAATAGTACGTTTTTTAAAGGAAAGGGGAAACATTTTTTTTAACCTAAAATGAATACACACACCCCCAGGATTTATACGACAGCTGCCAATTCAAACAAAAATCAGAATCCTTACTCAAAGGTATATGAAAATTATTCCCACTGAAGCAAAGACATCCTTCTCTCCCATTAGATCTTGTGCTTCTAACATGATGCTTAAACATGACAAAACTAGAACACTGGCTCTCTTCACTCCTTCTGGCACTGTTCCGTAATTTCTGCCAGAAAAGTTAAAACACTTTTATGTATCAGTGAGCAAACTCCAACGAGAATTTTTAGCCTTGTAGATAGGCCACTAGCATATGACTCAGAAAACTATTTTTTCAACCAGTACCTCTAACTGGCCAACCTGCAATTTGGAGATATTGTTTTACTTTTCATATAAAGTAATCACTTTATTGTATGGTGATGTCCTATATGGACTTACAAAGGAACAAAATTCACAAGCAGGCATCAATTACATTGGAAAAAACCACAGTATAAATGTTATTAACTCCTTTTATACCAATTACAGGAGACATCAGTGATCTTTCTTCAACTTGTTGCCAAAAGGCTGAAGAAACACCTAACGAAGGCTCCTGAGGTAACCAGGGTAGACAGGCTAACCATTTTTATCTGTATCTAATGAAGTTCCTTGACAAGCATCATAAAACCAGCTTCCTAGACTGTCCACTACTGAAATAGAACAGCTTGAATGCAGTCTGTAACCCTTTTATGTGAGCTAGCAGCATTCCTTTTCTCAACTTCTCTTTACTTAAAGAGAATATGCCCAGTTAAAGACCTCATGGTAAAAGTGCTCAGTTGTACTTAAGCACTTAGAAGGTCAGGATTTAAGTAGTTCCTTTCTCTAGCTATGCTTTTGAATGTCAACTTGAAAACAAACCTGGCATTTGTTTTCTGCTCATTTCACTTTCTGGTTCTAACACTCTAATGAGACACTGTAAATGTGTGTCAACCATAGTGCAGGATTATTGTTTTCTATTTAATAAAGATCATCCAGCAATATTTGAGTAAAACTGTTATCATGTGTATCTGACACTCACAGCCATCTTAATTATCTGATACTTCCATGTAACCTCACAGTTTCTTTCATTCTATCAAAATAAGTGGCCAGAAAATAAACATAAATTCCCCCAAACACAGAATTATGCACTACATGATGCAAGTCGGGGCATCTTCATGAGCTAAAACACATATTATGAGCAACAGGGCACATCTAAAAGCAACTAGCTTATGGATTAGTACAAAAAAATAGAATAATTCCATTTAGATGGTCTTTTAAAGACTTATTTAAATTATAACTTTATAAGTGCATAACATAACCAAGGCAATAAAAAAAAAAAGTGTCTGGGGTGGTGGGGAGAGTAAACTACATGGCTACTGGCATCTAACAGTAATCCAATACACCAGCGGACTGAAACGCAATAGCTACCTCAGGGTGATGTTACCCAGTTTGGCTTATAACTCACACACTAGCGCTGTTGGAAAGGTTCTCATAAAGAACATTATCCTCCACATTTTCTTTTAAAAACTCCTTGAATCTGTAAGTATTGCTAGAATATATTTAACTTATATTTCAAAATGCAATTAAAAAGAAAAAAAGCACTTCAGGGAACATATTAAAATATCTGGAATAAGTTAGAGAATCTTGAGCCCAACATTATGCCTAGATTAACTGGCTGAGTGCAAGTATTAAAACAAAATCCTGTTCCTTTGGGGAAGGCATCACCATGCAACCGCCTGCTTATACAACAATAATTAAAACAAGAAAAAGGTTTAACTGATGTTTTCCATCAGTAATTGCAATCTAACTTTGAACAAGAAGCAAATTCCACTGCTGTGCAGGCCTTTTTCACTATAGGTACTGTGATCCCACCAACACCAGCCTGGAAGATTCAGTTCCTTCTGGCTTTTTGTCTTAGACTCATTAAAAATCAAACCTTTTCTTCCAGAGGTAGTTTTTTGGGGGGTTTTGTTCTCCCCTCCCCAATAAATCAGTATAAAACATTGGAAGAAGTATTTACCAACTTCAGCTCTAACAGAACCACTTCTGTGACATAATCCCCAATTTTTGTACTCAATTGCAGACTTAGTATGACAAAACCCTAATGTGTACGGTCTCTGTATGCCAGGCCCATCTGCTTTTTTCTCTCTGAAGTCGTGAAGAAGGAGATGGGATACAGGATAACTTTTCAAATTGTAGCAGTTATTTCTCTCAAAAAGTTAGCAGGAAAATAAGAGGCAATTATAGAGCCTTAGTCTTCGGTGTTGGACATACCACATTTCTAACTGTTTTCCACCTCTCTGCAGCTCCAAAACTTTATTACTTTCTTAATGTGATCAAGAAATAGCAACTCAAGTAAAAGTCAACAGAATTCTTCTCAGCGCTAATAAAGGAAAAGCAGTGCAAAATAAACAGTTCTGTGATTTATGTTACAAAGAGAGCCTTATGATTATCCTGCTTAAATTAAATGGAATTAAACAGATGTAGACAATTTATTAACCAGACTCAGGGAAGGATTATACTGAAAACTCAAATTTAACTTCAACTATTCCGGCGCAACAAGTAGGAACTACACTGATTACAGCTGCTACTGACACAAAGTTGGCAGAGGTCAAGAGAGGTCTAAAATTAAATAGTGCCACATTAAAACTATGCAGTAAGGCCACTTATTTCAAGATTAACATCAAGAACTTCAGATAAGAGTTCATCAATTAGAAATGACTGGAGAGAAGAACCCGAATGGTTTGCTTAACCATAAGAAAACAACGTGAGACTGCCAAAGAAGGTATCAGAAGCATCAAGCAAAAATAAGGAAGTTGTACGTAATTTTCAAGACTCTTGGGAATCTCACGGGGCCATTTACATCAAGAGATGCCCACACCATTTCAGTTTGAACATAACGGCTACCAGAATGCTCTGGGGAAAAGAAACATATTGGGAGCAGGAAACAAAACCAGCTTTTCTTAGCTTAGCAAATCAAAAGGCGAGAGAGATGAATGCCACCTGTAAATACAGCACAGCAAACAAAACCTACGGAAGGAAAAAAGCTGTTAAGGTAAAGCGCAGTGCCAGCACAGCAACAAAGGTGCACAGAAATGCCACGCGTTAGAATTTTTGCCATAAATTCCGATGTCAGTACATAGCTCCAAAACATCAAGCAACGAAGTACTATCCTTAGTCCACTGAATAGAACAGCAGGCAGTAAAGGCATCTACTTTTAAAATAAAGATAAAACGCTTTTTGAGGGTTTTTCATAACAAGGGATGAGACTAGATAACCCGGGGAGCTCCTGCCTTGTCCTTTAAAAGCAAACACGCACACTCATCTCTCGGAGAGGCAATGAGAACAGCACCAAAACGTTCGGCTCCGAGGAGCCCGGCACCACAGCAAGGCTGTGCCTGCCCCGCACACAGCGCGCCCGGGGGGGGGCGGCTGCCCCAGGCCGGGGAAGGAGGGG
>JAVJGI010000032.1:28851435-28913438 GCA_035590275.1 Ibycter americanus | reverse complement strand
GGTTTTCTTCATCGTGGGAAACAACATGAGAAAGAAATAACAGCACAAAGTGCAGCTGGGGAGGTCCAGGATGGACATGAGGAGAAAGGAATGTGACTGGAAGGGCAGTGCTGTGGTGGAGCAGGTCACCAGAGGGAGTCTGCATCAGCCCAAGGCTTTGTGCTTCAAAGGACAGCTGGGGAGGATGCAGAGATCTCAGCAAAGGAAGGAAGATGCTCAGACAAGAGCCAGGTGGGGCAGCAGGGGGGATGTCTCCAGCCTGCAGGGAAAGAGGTGCAGGGGATGCCACAGCATAGGACATGCTGTGGTGGAGATGATCAAGGGATGTAAAGAGGCTGAAAGCCCTCAACAGACATGAGCTCCTTCTCCCCTTGGCTATGGCTGTTGTCTCCACCTCTGATGCCTGTGAGGAGACACAGCGTCTGGCTGGTGCCGAGCATCTGCCCCTCCTCCTGACCTGGAAGGGGGAACCGCCTGTCCTGCCCCTTTTGTGGCCGTGTAATAAAAGCTCGGAAAAGGTGGAAAACCTTACGTGGCTGCCTGCTCAGGGGCCACCTTGGGTTAACCACCTGTATTATTTTTTTATACTTACATGTGTATAAGTGGTAAGTATATCCGGTGCTGAATGTTGCTGTGTGTTCTGTTCTGAAAGTTTGGATTTCTTCTCAGCGAGAAGAAATTTCAGCGAGATCGCTGTTCTTTCTTAGAGAAAGTAAGGAAGAAATAATCTTAGACTGGTAACACTACTTACACAAGTAGGCCGCAAGTCTGCCCAAAATGTATCTGCTGGTACAGTAACGGGAAGCAGTTACATCAGTGAGGCTTCTTCTGAATTACAGTAATAAAGGAACATGATACTTTTACTGTAGTTCAAAACTAGTAGTAATCTCGGTGTAGGTATCGTGGCAAAAGAACACTTTGCCTAGTGTAAGCTGTTAAGAAATCCATAGATGTAGTAGCGGAAGAAGTGTTTTGTGGGTTTGGGATTATATTTTTTTGTCTGCATAAGCTGTTGTGATTACTGGGGAGCACAGGAGGGTTTCCTAACTTGAAGACATCAGCAAAACCTGTCTGAGACAATGATAGTGCCTCTGAAGTCCAAAATCTTGACTGTAGCATTTAAAGTGAGGGATGCCATTTCCCAGCACTGGGAAGCATGCTGCAAAGCAGAGCGCTCCCATCTGTTTTAGCACATCCTTACAGTAATCTTTTGGTTTCTTGGCTGACAGGTGGACTCGACCCAGATTTGAAAGCTGCCTTCAACTCCTTTATGAAGTCATGTGAGAAAGGTGGGAAGAAGTCAGTAAATGCTTGTCATAGCGTTGGGCTGTTGGCCCATGATGGGAGAGTAAATGATAATAAGCCTGACCACGCTGGTGCTAGAGACTATTACACAAAAGCCTGTGATGGCAATTTTGCTCCTAGCTGCTTCAACCTCAGTGTAATATACCTCCAAGGAGCGCCTGGGGTCCCTAAGGACATGAACAATGCTTTGAAGTACGCGCTGAAAGGGTGTGAGCTGGGGCACGTGTGGGCTTGTGCCAATGCCAGTCGAATGTACAAACTGGGAGATGGCATAGAGAAGAATGATGCTAAGGCAGAGGATTTGAAAAACAGGGCAAAACGGTTGCATAAAGAACAGAAAGAGGCCTCAAGTTCTTTAACATTTGGGGAGTAAAACTGTCAGTTGCAGTTATTATGACTGCAGTTTTAAATGGCAAGTGAACTTGTTATTTAAATTATGAGCGTACAGTTTTCACTTAAAATAAATGTATTTGGATACGCAAATAAACTTAAATTTTTGTGGATGCAACAAACTACTAACTGGTGTGCCTTTCTAAGTTTTTGAATACACAGGTTCTTAAGTGTATTGCTTAGATCCTTCCTCTTTAAGGAAACCAAAAACTTCTGGCCTTTTGGAATTTTGTCCCCATGGTTTCAAGTATGAAAGGCTCACTCTCCTGTCTGGCACTTCAGTATTGAGCCTTATGCTTGGACCCGTTCTCACACACACACACAAAATCACAGTTGCAAGGTAATCCCAGTGAGGACATTCAGAACCGTGTCATCTCTCTCACAAGCAGGTGTGGAACTTTGATAGCATGCGCCTTTGGTCATCTGCTCTAAGGCTGTTTTGCACCAGGTGGCTGGAGAAGCTTGAGTAGGTTTATTTGCTGAAGTAACATTTGTTATTCTCAGGTTGCTTCAGACTTGCTGGTTCAGTTACTTTGTCATCATACCATCAAAATGGCACTTGTAACTAGGACAAAAAGAGAGATGAGTTGTTATAGGGGAAATAATAATTTGATACCTTGCTGGTGTTTAATGTCATAATTTCATCTGAGAAGTTTTGATTTCTTAATTCAGTCTGTTTTACACGTCGTTAGTGTAATTATTTCATTTGTGCAAATGTTTCTTATTTGATTGTAAATCAATATTATGAAATTATTGGATATAATTTGATTTCTGAATAATTAAGCATTCAGTTGGAGCCAAGCCAAAAATCTCTTGTCCAAGAACATATTCAGTAACAAACTGGGTTCAGAAAAAAGGGCCATGTGGGAAAGCTGTGAAGAAACTGAGGGGTGGATCACTTCAGCATACAAGTAAAAGCTGTTGTACAGCAGTGTGCAGTCTTGGGACAGAGTTGTAATAAGCTGCTGTCATCTTAAATGGAGGTCTGGCCTACAAAACTGAAACGCTTCTATTGGTTGACGAGCTCTGAATGCAGGTGCTTTGCCATTCATAATGTGAGCTGTATAGCTGTGTGCTCATTGATCTGAAATGCCTGTGCACACCCCTGCTGGGGGTGTGTGCCTGGCTTTATCTCAGACCTCCCTTTACCCGGAGCACCGATTTGCACAGGGAGTGCCCAGGCAAACCACACTGTCACTAATCTTCCTGCTTAACCTCATGCTTTGACGTTCTACTCAGATAATCTGATGACTGCTTTTTGGTCTCATCTGTCTTTTCTAAGCATTGTGATATGAATCTTCTACGATACTTTCCCACCACCCCCAGTAAAAAGCAGCTCCATGTTGCTTTGTGTTATCTTTTAAATAAAACATACTGTGTCTCAATCTGAAAAGAAACAAATGCCTCAGTAACTGAAAACTGACGCTGAAAGTTCGCCTACAACAGAGCTGGCGTGCAGATGTCCTGGTGTGGGATGTGGCACTTCTGTGCAAGCACTTGGACTGGATGCTGCACTCAGTTGCTGTGTTTGTGTTACCTGTGTTCAGAACATGCAAAGAGGTTCTGTTAGAGCTGCTAACAATGTGGACTCTCCAGTCTGAAGTGAATGTTACACTTGAAGGACCAGAGGATAGTTCTGGATACTGGTTTAACCTACAGCCGTACTGCTGAAAGAATGTCACCTCGCTTGGCAAGTTAGCAAAGTACATGCATTAGTGTGCTTCTCACCATGTCAGCACTTCCTTCAACTTACAGGCAGCCATAGCAACACCTGAAGTTAAAGAATTATTTCTAACCAATTTTCACTATTTTGGGGGGAGGAATAGTGAAATAAATATGCTAGTATGTTTTCTGCTGCTTACTGCTTAAAAATTCAGAATGTGCCTGATTTACACAAACAGCAGCTGGCTCTTTCTTCTTCCTCTTAGGCTGTGGCTTAAAAGTCAAGGCCCAGAACTTACTAATATGTGCAGGTGTGCTGACTGCAGTGCGATGGTTCCTCTGTGAGAGCTGGCAGCAAAATACTTACACTCACAGACTTCTAAATGCTCTAGGTATGTTGAAGTAGTTGAGCCAAACAGTTGTTGTTTAAACTCTCTCAATTCTTTTAAAGCTTCTAAAACATCTTTGTCACTGAAGCTTCACTCTACTGAGAAAGCTTCGAAGTGTGTTAATTGTTTTATGCAACTCTGCTGGCACTCTTGAAGGCAGCATCAACAAAGCTCACTAGAAGTGTCTTGGAAGGAAGTTTGTTGGTTTTTTGAAACAGATGTTTTAGTATTTCTAGATCCAAAATTTAAATTTTACATTTATAGCAGATTTTGCGTAAGTAAGGGTAATAAATCACCACAAGGTGCAAACAGAGGAAAACCGAAGATTAATCAAGTGTACAAATAAACCCTGATGCTATGTGATTATTTTGTCTTGTTTTGCATATGACAACCTCAAGAGATACAAGTGAAAGAAGGTTCTTGCATATATTCTTTTTCAAATGTATTGAACAATATCGGCAGCCAGTTTCCAGATGGCTCTAGAAAGCTTTTTCTTGTGGAATTATATTGCCCCTAGATTTCCATTGTACATGAAGTAAGACTATAGGAATAGTCTGTGGAATATAGGAATACAGCCTGTATTTTGAATATTAAAATCCACAGTGACCAGTGGAAATAAGTTTCAGTGCATTACAGCATCAAACTGACTAAAGAGCAGTCGTACACAGTGAGTTCTGAAAAATTAGTCCGTAACATCCTTTATTCTTTTCTTCCAATGCAAATGTTTGTAATGAGGAACTGTAATTCTGCACTGGGCTGAGGCTGAACAGCTTGCTGCCATGTAAAGGTTTCTGTTCTCCAGAAACTGTTGTGAATCCCATGTATTTTCTGAGCTAACCTCCTGCTGGCACAAGCACAGATTCTGAGCTGCTTTCACATTTAAGTGACATTAAGACATTTAAGTCTCACCACTTCCACTTTAAAATCATGCTTATTTTGCTCTCTCTGGACACAGAACTACTGTCCTTTGCTTGTACTGTCAAGGTTTTCAACTGAGAAATCTGTCCAGGTGGGTGGCATGTTGTCCTGGACAGTGCCTCCTGCTGTCTGCTACAATTCCAGGTCCAGGGGGGACACGCTGCTTTAGGCCCTGAAAAGTGTGAAGCTTTTCCCTGGTCAGCTTAGATCTAGAAACATCTAAGTCACATTCAGGTGATGCCAAGCCCAAAACAGCAATGAGCCTGTGTGGCAGTATGTACATAGAAACATGTCTGCCCGTAGATCTTGCAAATGAAATAGGCAGGAGAGAAAGGAATTTAATTAGCTCTGCTGGGCAGATGAGCTACAGGGGTAGAGCTTAAGAGAGCAGAAGATTGTGGAAGAATTAAGAGAGCTAGGAATTGGCCTAGATCTACCAAATTACCATGTGTATCCGAGGCCAGAGATTCCCTTTCAGACAAGGCATGCGCATAGGTTTTAAGTGCCTTTAGCCTGATTGTTGGTTTTAGCATCTTGCCAACTGGCTTGTCGCTGTGTGCCTGACTGCTTTAGGATTGCTCTCCAGCGCACAGTGATCACCCCTTACTCAATTACACACAAATTGTTTTACTTTCCTGCCAGCTTCTGAAACATGATGCTCTATTTTTCATAATACAGATTTAGGGAACAAGGTGCTAACTGATCAGATTTTGGACTCAGATTTATAGCTTACATATATGCAAACTGTAACTAAACATACATATTCTGAAACAGTGGTCTAAATAAGTAGGGCACTATATGTAAATGTATTCATGCACTGACATGATCCTTTATAGTATAAATATATGTGAAGTTTGTGATGTGCATATGTATGTTTTGGTGTAAATTCACTGCTGATTTAGAACATGAATGCTCTGGCTAAGGTCTGAATAAAGATACAAACTTACTACTGAAGTGAATTAAGTGGGAGAAAAAACCACCGCTAATTTGCCTGTTGTCGCAATTGCAAGCAGAATGGTTAGAATCTCACTGCATGCCGTCTCAGGCAGAGCACGTGTGAATTAAAGCAGTTCTTCCAACTTCATGCACTTTTAACAGACCTCTTGGAAAGGCTGTGCTTACTGCTGGTATAAAAACCCCAGTGCGTAGTGTAGAGATGACACAGGTACACTAACGACAGATGGCAGTACATGAAAAACATTCTTGCGTACCGCGGGTTTAAGGTTACGGCTCTTGTTTTCAGCAGCCTGAAAAAAAAAACAGTAGTGGTGACAAAAATGAGATTAATTTTTCTGTTAACACAGTTAATATTTTATGGCAGTTCAAGAAGGTAAAGCTCTTTTAGAGGAACACGCTTTGCTGATTCCTTGCTAGGTACTGCTCTGGGCATTTTTTTCACTTGGGAAAAGTAAGTAAATGCTACCTCTGCAGAGTGTAACAGTCTAGTAATAAAACAGTTTGGCAGCTGTGTGTTCAGAAGTAAGCAATTACAGGTGGCTCAAGGCATTGGAGAATTAGGTGACATTTTAAGCCCGATCTTTTTTCTGAACTTGTAACGCTCACTGCCTCCGAGGGCCTTGTTCAGATCCCCAGTCCAAACGAACCTGCCACGCTAGAGCAGCTTTCTTCCACCAGGAGTGATTGCCAGTGATCCCCCCTGGGGAACTTCCCGGCAACACAGCAAATGGGCACCTGGGAACATCCTCAGTAAAAGTGACATGCATTGCAGGTAATTAAAGCCACATATAAAGTGCATGTCATAGCAAGCTTTTTTTCATAGCACTTGAGTACTTAGAGACTTGCAGAATTTAAACATTATAAAATAAACTGTTTTCATAAAAGCTGTCAAGTGTGTTAGTACAGATAAGTTTATGAAGTTATCACCCAATTTTGTACCACAGGTTGAAAAGGCAAACCCACATTAAGGAAGGCTCTTCTGTTATACTGAAACACCATCAAAAGCAGTTTTAAGTGGTTTCAGGTTGGCTCTGAACAGTTTGCTCCTGTTCTGGACACACATCTTTTTTACATAGACACCAGTGATGCTGTAACCGATGCATTGGATGGGTAAGGCCCCCTCCTGTTTGACCGTTTTCCCTCCAATGTGATAAAGCATCAAAAAAACCCCAAAAACCTAGCCAGTCTCATTTCAGTGTATTATAAATTGTATGTAGTTAATGCAGTCTATAGCAGACACTGCAGACACTACTAACAGCAGTCTGTTCTCAACCTGGAGATTTTGTTCAGGAGACGTAATCAAAATCCGTTAAGAGGTGAAAATTGTACTGCAAATCTTGGCTTACAACCATCTTCCTCTGATATTATGAGGGTATTACCAAAAGGCTGATACCGTCCTGCTTTTTCTTTTTAACTGATGTTACAAAGGTGAAATTTTTATCCTCTTGGGAAGAAAACTGTTCCTCTAAAGCCTCTGAGGTCATAAATAAAGAGTTACCATAATAGCATACTTTTAACATACACATATATAAATATATGTTAAAAGTTAACATAATAGCATATTTTACAGGAAATATGGAAGATGTCTTGATCTTTTCAGGATCAGTGGATTGTCTAAGAAATAAAGGAGTTTATTGCAGCTTCAGAGCTCCTAAACCACTGTCTGCTTTCTCTTTCATTTGTTTGTATTGATCTAAGTATACAGCCAACCTCCTTTAGTAAAGCAGCAATATACTTCAGAAGGAATGGTGACCAACTCTAATTAATTAAATAGATGTATGAATACATGGCTTTACATGATGAAAGCATTCACTGCAGGATGCCTCCTGCAGCTGTGAAAAGATCGCCAGTGGAGTGTTGGTTTTGTACCAAGACGCAAAAAACACTGGTGCCACATCATATTGTGTTGTTAAGCGTCGTTTGGATTAATTCTGGACAAAAGATGCTGTTGGGTAAAGAAGCCGCATGATGTTGCAGAAACAGAAAACCAGACTTGTTCTGGTGGTTCTGTTTCTGTGTTACATTATAATAAAAGCCGTTTTGCAGCTCTCTTACCTTTTATTCGGCCATCAGTAACGACTCCTTTCTGCAGTGTATCTATGGAGGAAGTTCTTGCAGCTGTACACACCCACCCAGATGGACGGTCTGGGAGACTTTGTATGTCTAATTGCCACACAATGAAAGCAAAATAGGAAGTGTTCCTTCTTACAGTACAAACTTTTTGTACAGTGTGGAAAGAAACTTTGTCAGCAGTTTTTCACTTCATCGTGTGAGAGAGAAGAACTCTCCCAGGTAGCTCTTCTCCTCCTTTGACAGATGGAGAAGAAAGAAGGAAGAATTCCTCTTTCCCTTGTGCTTCCCGGCATCCCATCCACTAGACCGCCGAATGATACAGTTCTGCCCAGGGCTGGGCTTTTTCAGGGGTGAAGCAAGAAGGCAGAGGGAGGAAAAGGAGTCATGGTGCAGCAAGAAACAAATTGGAAATATAAGCAATATATCCAGTTGTATTATTACTGCAATTATTTGTACTGAAGTAACACCCAGGGGTTCAGTTCAGGTCCTGATAGTGGGCCACTTGTGTGCACCCGTAATGGCACCCCTGATCCAGAGACCCACAGCTAAGATTCAGGATTGTACAAAGTCCCTAGTACACATTTCAGTATCACACACTAGTAACCTGATTTTCCAGACACTGTATCAACAACATGGCCCAGAATCCATGCAAAACGTATTTCTCTAAGACTCCTAAGACTTTAATGATCAATTCTGTGCCAAATTTTTTATGTCTAATGTTGTATGTCACTGTAGCAATCTGTAGCTTCCCAGTGCTTTCATTTTTCAGAATCCACACTTGAAGCAAACACAATAACCACTAATTACACTAATTTCAGACTATATCACATATTTCTAATTTGTTGTTATTGCCTTCTACTCTAACACTAGTTACAACTAGCAATGTAATCACATACAAATATAATGTAAGCGAACAGCTAATTTACTAGTTACAATTACCAATGTAATTTGTTCCAAATATGATGTTTTATACTTCTTATATACACACTTTGTTTTACAGTCTTGTTTGTAACCTAGTAATCTGATTTTGTAATGTAGTCTTTTTTTTAATCCTTTTTTCCCCTAGATCAACTCGTAAGAAATTTGTGTGATACAGTTATAAAAATTAAGGCCACTTTGGAGTGGTGATTTCAGATGGGGATTTGTGAACAGCATAATTGTAATGCATACATATGTTCCAATGCATGAGTATGGTGGGAGTTTGCCATAAGACCTCATTCTGTCTATGCAAAACTGAAATACGGTGCTTTAAACACACCCTGGAGAGCTTTTCTTTGCAACTGAGAGACTTCTGGTAAAACAGAAGAAAGAAAGAAGATTAAAACTCTGCACGTTTATACAGCAGTTGTCACTCGCAGCATTCTAGTGCACTTCACCCAGTGAATCACAAGAAACACCAAGTTGCTTTTCAGCTCACAGAGCCATTACATATGGAGCTGGGAGAAGAAAGCCCTCAGAGAAAAATGTTAATTGCTTGCCCATGATGTAATTTCATGACTTGAAGATAAGGCTAATCTGAATTTATATTAGAAGTTCCTTATTCTGAAAGTCCTCATTTGATACTTCATGGCCTGCTCTGAGCATTTCATTGTCTCACTAAAAACACTGCAAAGAAGTGAGCTGTTTTCCTTCCAGCTCTCCTGCGACTGGAAGCATGCCATGTTCCTATAGAGCTTCCTGCCCAGGAAACTCTCCTTGCTTTGCAACACCCTCTTCTGCAAACTCCTGAGGAGGAAACCTGTATTATCTCTATAGCACAGGAAAGGAGAACAAGGCACTGAACGGCTGTTGACTTATTTCATGTCACACAATGTCAATAGGCACCCAAACTGATTATTATCCAAACAATATTTAGCATGGCAAGGACTTTACAAGCCAAGAAACACAAAGATGGGAAACTGGCCTTTGAATGTTATTCTGATCATTTTTGTGGAGTATTATTCCAGAAAGATGCAATAGCCACCTCAGCACAAGCGTTACTAATAACTGCTGAAGAGAAAATAAGAAGCTGTGACACTGTCAACACTGCAAGCAGTCTTGCTGTGCTGCCTTCAGGGAAGTTATTTTGTGTGCCTTCTTAAAGTGGAACGTTTTTTCTACAGCATTGTTTGCTTGTTTGTTCTGCAGTTGGTACAAAAGAAATATATAGTATCTTACTTATCAGGTAGGCTGAGACAGAGTGATGTTAGCTGTCACAGGACCCAAACCTGCCTCAGTCTGGCAGTTCATATACCATGGTATTTATGGTATGGCCTTCAGAGAGATTATATATAATTTGAGGTAAAGAGCTTTAGATCTTTTTGAAACTCTGAGCTTATTTAAGTTCTTTTCTGCTGGGTTTTGTGAGTTTTACATGTTCCTCAGAACCCAGGGGCTGATACCAGAGGATGCCAGGGACTGACATAGTTACAAAAGCCACAGAATGAACAAATTCAATACAAGTGATGGTTTCTATAGGAGCAGCACAAAGGTTTTATTACAGCAAACAGTAAAAACTTCCCATGCCAGTTAACAAAAATGTCTCTGCAGTGTACTTTGCTTTGTAATTTCTGTTTTCTGTGTATTAGCATGAAACATCCAAGCGTGATGTTTGCTGACTGTTCTGTTCATGACTCCCACAACAGCCTATAGACATCTCCAGATCACGCTATCACCTCGTAGTGACGATGCTGATCCATTGATGGTTTAAACTGCAACACAAATTAAAAGCTAGATGATATATTTCTATAAATGAGAGGAGACAGGTGATCCCTAGTGATCAGTTCTAATTTTCTGTGAACTTTCTTTCCTAATCTAATGCCATCCTAATATTAAACTAAAGCCTATGGTGAGAACGTATTTTCTTATGCAGTACCTGTATGTGTCCCTAGTGATCTTTAGGTAACAATGGAAAGCATTCAGGCCTTTCAAATGCAGGACGATTTTGCCTTAGACATTGTGCAGTTACAAGTTGCAACCTAAAGCTGTAGTTACACCATAGCAGAGCCCTGGAAACATTTTATATATACTATTTTCCCCATGCTAATCTTTGGGGAACAATTTCAAGAAAGGGTTTGGATCTATGATTTGAATAAATAACTAACTTCCACTTGATTTCAGTGACTATTTTCCCTCAGCATTTTGCAGTACTGAGCCAGAATACTTGCTGTCATCCCACAAGCAGATACATTGCAACATTCGATGAGAACTTCAGGCCAAATTGTGTAAAAGTTGTGTATGTTAGAAGCACCAGTTGAAGTGTTACCCTCTGGAGAGCCAAAGGTGAGGTCCTTTGCCAGAGTGCGATGTCAGCATCGCGCACACAGCCTGGGAAAATGGCATGTAGAGGCAAGCGAAGACACCTGGTGCTCAGGAGCCCACTGCCAACACTGCTGAAGAGCAGCAAGCTTCAGGCTGCTCACACTTCGCTTAGTGCTCTTGAAAGCCATTACTGTTGCCTGGGGACATACATAAGGTGCCAGAAAGAAAGTTAGCAACATCTTTTGATATTTAAGTATGAAAGAATGAAGCTTTTTGATTCAGTTCCTGTTCACTAGGCTGAATCATATGTATTGTGAGACTGGGAAACAGATATAACCATGAAAACTAATTGCACTGAATCTTAATAGTGGAAAATTTTCTTTCAGAGAGGTCCTTGTGCAATCTGGGATATGGGAAATTTCTCTGCTTTTGTCATGATGCTGCAAATTGATCAGATGAATGTGTGGAGAGGAATTGATTGAGTACTCTCTGCACTTGTGGAGTCTTGAACCAGTAAGCGACAAACATAAATGCTGTTTCTTTTTAGAAATCGCTATGTGCAATACTGCTCAGCCTACGAATATAGTTAAAACCAAAGGGACTCTGCACACTTTCTGCAGCACATCAAGCATCAGCTTCCCTCAGCTGGAACCTATGTGGTTGTTCTAAAGGGCTTGCTGGAGTGTAACTTAGCTTGGCCCAAACACTCCAAGAAGACAGTTCATAGCACAGCTGTTGAAGAAAAACAGGATCACAATACTAGAGAGTCTGAAAAGAAAGGTGGGTTCAGAACAAAAATGAGCCAGAATAAATTGCATAGCAGAGGAATTATTTCTAGCTAGAACTTAACTGGATTTATACAAAATGAGATCAACTGATCAATTAACTCAAAATGAATTCTATTGTTTGTCATTGCTCAATCAGTAAAAAACAGGGCAAGTCATTCAATTGGGTCCCTGAAGCATCTCCTGATCCCAGGAAAGCATCATATCAAACTGCTTTCTTCCCTGATGCCTCCAGAGTGCAGCAAGAGCTACAGTAACACTGTGTGTAACAGAAAGCCTGCTAGGACTCCTTATAGATGCTAGACTACCTTCTTTAGCTCTGGAGTTAAACAGATGATGATTTCCAGAGCTTGGTATGTGTGTTCCTAAAGGAAATCATCACAATTCAAAGCCCATTTTGCTAATTTAATGAAGGAACCAGATCCAGATCATGGCATACTCACATCAGGTCTTTCCTGGAATATAGTTGCAGATCAGATGAAATTAGCTCTCAAGATAGCTGCAAAGTGTCTGGACAACCTGAAACAGAAATTATTCACAAGTCCAAGATCTCCTCTGTTAATTCTTCTACAATCCATACGGGGTGAAACTCTCAGCAGGAATACATCCCTATGGCACCAACACATGGCTGTCGATGCTAATTTATTAAATAAGAGCCTGCACGGAGTTTAAACCCCTGTGGGGCAGAGAGTTGAGGACTGGGACAGAAACATAAGTCTTTCATCACAGGCTAATTAATTTTCTATCTGTAGCCAGGGCTGAACCAGTGGGTAGGTGCACACACACACACACAGATCTGATTTTTGGAGAATGAACAAGTTTTTTAGTTCAGACCCAGCTCTGCATTTATTTGATGGGATTGCAATAGCTGTTTGAAGCATTCCCAGAACCCATTAAAGGCTGAAGAGTGCCCCACCACTTCAGACCGCAGGCAGTCTAGGCACTCAGAATGTGTACAAGATTAGAGCTAGCCATCTATATTTAAAAAAAAACAACCCTAACCCCACAACAAAACCCAAATGTTCTCATGATCTGGCGAGCCTTTTGTGTGCTGTCCTCTCTACATGCTGTTCAGCCGTGTTTTTCTTATTTTCCTGTGGGAGGACTGTTCCCTTGGCTACCAGCGCTGGCCTCTAATAGTTGGCATTTGGGCACTCGGAGCTAACAGGATGAAAACATTGCTCTGTTTTTCTTCCATTCCTGCATAAGCACAGGGAACACAACTGGACACGTTCCTGGCAGGCAACAGCTCCAGGTGATACTATGGCAGCAAGTTCTGTGATTTTGCCCTGATGCACCCTTCCCTTCCAGGTGCTGTGCCAGTAGATCTATTCTGCTGGCCACTGCCTTGTCAGAGAAGTGCTGATGGGAGAGGGGTGAGGTTTAGGGCTTGTTTTTCTGCCCTCCTGCACAGGAGATGGCATTTGCTACCTTCAGCTGCTCCAGCCAGATGTATTTCTTTGTAGCCACACGCATCAGCAGCAGTACATCGTAAGGCATAACATGCATAGTCGGTCTCATGCTAGCAGGAGGGGCAGGTCATAGCAGACACAGCTAATGCCTGGGAGCTATAATCAGTGTCTCTTAATCTTTCTGGCTTTCTGTATTAAGGACATTGTTGCTTCTGCATTGGAGGAATGAGAATAATCTTGTCTCTCCTCGAGACCTCAAGGTCTCGCCTTCATTTGCCATGAAGTGCTCCATGAAACTCCGTTTCATTAAAGCCTCCACACAGTGACCTTTGCACAATAACCTGCTCTTTGTAGTCCCTCCATAGTCTGAGGCTGCTCTCATTTAAATTACTGTTATTTTGAGGGACTCAAATACATCTTTTCTATTCTTAAGTGCCTGGAGCAAACTAATGTCCTTCTGCAGTCATGAAATGCAACAAAGGGGCCATGATTTAGAGGACAAGGTGAGGCTTGCAATCTCTATGGAAACTGGAAGCCAGCGTAATGACAGGGGAGAAGAGGAAGCAAGAATACAGGTCCATCAGATGAACAGAAACCATCGAACCTCAGACAAAAGCTGAGAAAACAAGGCAGTAACTGTAGTGAGTAGATGAAGAGTTGTACGCTAGCTACCTGGGAACCTGGTAAGGACTTGTGATGATCTGTAATCACCAAATAGTGTGCTACAGCAAAAATAAATACAGATACCACTAATTTGTATTGGGAGAAAAGGAGGAAAAGTCACAAATACGGAAAGGCTATACTGTTCGGGGGGGGGGTTCCCCCTATGTTTTCTGTTGTGGCTATACCAGATGCAAATATGAGCAAATCTGATAATTCAGGAACATGCCTGGTACACATGCTGATTGATCCCATCTTTGTAAGCAGGGCTGCTGGCTTTGCCCACCAGCAAGGCTCAGAGGACAAAGGAGGCAGCTTGTGGAGGACGAACATGGGAGGCGTTGGTGCAGGAGCTACATTCAGTGTTTAGCTCTTTTCCAGGAATTTGCACTGTTTCTGCCTAGCTCAAGAACAGAGGGAAGGTCATCAGCAGGTCAGTTTGCTGAGCCTGTGTGACCTGCTTTGCATTTCTTGTTGGGAAGATGTGAGGGCTGAAACCTCTTTTTTCAGATGCCAAAGAGGTTTAACTGTAGGGTCTTGCTGCACAGAAAGTGTTACGAGTTCTCCTTCACTTTGGCAACCTGGAATCAAAGAACTGCCAGGCATCTGAGAGCATTGAAGTGCTGGGGGTCCAGCGAGCGGGTCCAGTGAGTTAGGCAACCAGCCCAGACTGTGAGAGCTCTTATCTTCCTATGAAACAAATTGAACTCTCCATATGTTTTTTTTTACAAAGTCTCTCCCTGTCTGTTCTGCAAATGTGCCCAGCAGTCTAATCCTCTGTGATTGCCCCATGACCTGGGGTTCTGCTTTTCCTGGTTTGTTCAAGTGGCACCACTTTCAAGCATGTCCCAGCTTTGTTCAGGGCACAGCGATGCACACTCACACCAGGCACTGCTCTTCAGTACATCAGCCACTGCTCACCAGTTTTCTGTCATGAAAACATCGTTGTATTTAGATGCAAAAGTCATACTCTTCATTGCTGCAGATGGCACAATTTTGTATGAATGGTCTCCTGAGGAAATAAAATTTTATTGCAGTATGAGTGATATTAAAACGTACCGCACTGGGACACTAATATGCATATTAATAATGTATGTGCTATATAGAAGCCCAGGCAAATTGAGCTAGAAGGGGCCTTGTGGTTATGCAGTCTATTTCTCTGTCCCAAGCCAGAATTATCTGTATTTATCATATCTGAAAGCTATTTGCCCTGTCTAACCTCTACTGGAGGCTTCACAGTCACTGCAGGCAATTTTTTCCTGTGTTTACTGATCATTCCAGCAGAAAGCTCATGATTTCCTCAACCACCATGAATACAATGAATGAATGTAGTAAAAGCACAATATGCAAGCAAGCAAGAACAAACCTAGGAGCACAAATGCAGGAGTCCTGAAAGTCTAAGGGAAGTCCTACTTGGCTTGAGCATTTATTTAGTTCAGGTTGACTACAGTAGGGTATTGTCTACCTTCACCTGATCTTCACCTGATGTGAAGAACAACAGTCCTTTCAGCATGCTTGAGAGTGCAGACAAGATACAATTCCTCAGTATCAGAAAAGATAACTAGCAAAGGGTCAATGTAAAAATGTAGTTCGTTGCAATGAAAGAGAGAGGCAGAATAAATGAGAGTAGCCTCTTACACTAGTGATAAGGATTGGCCCAGGCTTATTTTTTAACTGTGTCAAAGTGTAACTGCTCTTCATTTTTATTGTTAGTGCTGTCGTTGCAATAACACACTAGAAATTAACTGCTTTATTTATTTATTGGTAAGGAAAGAGATTTATGTGCCATGTGATATGCTGCTGTTTTCATGCCAGTACAAAGACTGCATCAGAAATCCCAGCCAGCTGACTAGTATCTGGAATTAGAGGAAAGGCACATAGTGGAAACTTGTTTCTTGAGTTTCTGTCCTAGGAGAGGTGCTATAAAGTGCATGATGTCCTGATTTTATTTAAAATATTTTTATTTGAAAATGAAAGCACTCCAGCGGCTGTGGTTCTGTTCCCTAGAAAAGAGGGCCCATGGCAGAGTGTCCATTGCTGGCACAGGCAGCCTTGCTCTGTCACCTCCCTGGGAAGGAAAGCCGAGAGGCCAAAGCTGTTGATCTGACTAAGCAGCTTGACATGGTTTTCCAGCCCTAATCTGGCAAATGTGCCTCTAAATGTTTGTTTGATGAGACAGAATAGAGAAGAATACATTGTCCCTTGCAAAGATGGCTTAATATATCATTTTTTCAGCCAAAACTTCCCATTTCAGACAAAGGAAATCAGAGGAAGCCCAGGGAGGACCATGTGAAGACAGAATTCACCCACGCACCCAACTCAGTAAAAAGGCTTTTGGTGCAACCGGACAACTCAGCCCACTTCCTTCCAAGCACCTCATTTAGCAGCAGGCCTCAAACGCCTTTCACTGACACAATTCTCTTAGATTTCCAAGGCATAAAACACCAGATCTCATTTGCACTATCTGCCATTTTCTCTTTGCATTAAAACTCTGAGCTGCCCTTGTCAGGTCAGTGCTGCAGTATCACCCTCTCCAGAAGGGCTTCAGTCACATATATAACTGAATTAATACTCACTTCATCCCTTATGTCTCAAAGTTTACAATTTAAAATCCCAAATACCAGCTTGGTGGCTCCAGCAAACCCTAGGAAGGATTGCCAGAATCTCTGTAGCTCCTAACCGCCTTGCTCTGGGCCTCCCAGGCACAGCAGCGCTCCTAGGGCGCATCTCCGCCTGCGGGCTGCTCCCCTCGCACATTGCAGACTGATGGCCCCAGTCAGAACGCCAGGGTTAACAGACCATAGTTTCCATTAGCCCAACGTCATGATTTATTGATGCAGCCTAATGAAAAGAAAAGCTGCAGAAACACATTTTATCGTTGGCTCAAAAGAGAAATCAATATGTTCGTATATATTAGAGGGAGCAATCTCCATCGAAAAGCAAAGGGATAAGACAACTATGTTCTTCATACTTGCTAGGATCCCATGGCTTTTAACATGTGTTAGTTTCTGCCTTAAGCCTTTCCCTCAAAAGCTGATGTGCTCACACAAGAGATCAGCCCCACCCACCCGCTCTTACTGACCCCTGGCAACCCACAGCCAATTTCCAGACCCTGCTGGGGAGGCACCTTCCCCAAAAGTAACTGGAGGAGCTGCCAGGAAGAGAAAGATTCATAAAGATTTTTTTCCTGTGAATGGTCCAGAGTGATCAGAAGACACAGTGAGGTTCAATTTGACCATACTGACACAGTACATGCTTGCATTTGCTCACTTAAGAAAATAAAATTACATTGATGGGGCTTGTGATTCCTCTGAATGCCAGGAAATTGAACGGGGCCAGTTTAGATCAAATGAACGATTTTAAGTGCAGGTGTCCTTGTTAAAAAAAAACAAAAAAGAACAAAAAAAAAAACCCCAAACCAAAAGAAACTTTGTGAGTCATTAACAGCCTCTTTGTGTTGTGGTCGCTTGTGGTTTATTTTACTGAAATGAAAATTTATTGGGACATCACTACAAGCAATTTCACCATTTTCCTTCAGGAACCAAAAAATACAAAGCATTAAACTGGTGTGAGCAAAAAATCCATCAGAGAAGGCAGCAGACATCATAGAGTCCACAACTGGTACATACTACCCTGGCTTCAGGAGGCCAGGGAGTGTAAATTTGCATGGTTGCAGTCTCCCCCAAACTGCTGTTCATTATAAAGCCTTTTTCTATGGCAAAATCCACCAAAAGAAGTGAACTGCAACATTTTCTGCAGTAGCTACATGAGAAAATGGTACATTTTCTTACTGAAAACAAGAAACTCTCAAAGCAGCTCTGGTCACACACTGCATTTTGCACCTTCAATGGCCATGGCGGCAGGACTACAGGACTAATAGTAAGTGTGGTGGAGAGAGGAACATTAACTGATAAAAAGCACTTGCCTAATACTGGCAGCAAAATCACCAGCAGACTCACTGCCAAGCTCATAATGAGCTGGAAGCCACAATGATACAAAGGTGTAAGCACAACTGCTGTTTCTCATGGTACATGATCTACAAAGTATCATGGCAGCCCTGAAAAGATAAGAAGTAGGAATTTCTTAACTAAGGAATGCAAAGTGTTAAGACTTGAAGAAGGCAGGTCTACCTACAATGTCAAAGCAATATTTGTACATTTGCTAATATCGCAGAGAAAAGACTCTGGGGAGGAAAATATTCTGTAGTCAGGTAGCTACTCCAGTGAACCTGGAGTACAAACATGGACTGATGATCACAGCAGAGGGCAGGGTCCTCAGCACCACTTTGAGCTGTGGAAATAGTTACTAGAATCTGCCCTCAACTTCTGGTTACCTTACAGCTTGTGGTACTTTGGACAAAAATCCTGAAAAACTTGTTAGAACCTGGGACAACTAACTACAGATGATGTGCTTTGTTTTCTTTAATGTCTTTAGCTTTGGTTCCTAAATGCCAACGAAATTTTTAAGCCTCTACTTTGATAAGACACACCAGATTTACCTTTACACTCACTGGTGTGCTGACAAAGCAGCTGCGGAATTGCGAGGTGTGCACTGGGTTGTCATACAAGGCCAAGACTCATGAAGATTCTCCTGCCTGGCATGCCGAGCAGTCCCCGAAAGTGGAGGCACAGGGTACACCCAGTGCCTGCTGAAAACACACCAGGACCACGTGTGCTGTCAATATGGGGTCACTCATGGCAAGTAGCCTGCCCAGGAGGGAGGATTTGTACTTCTGAGAACTTACCTACCTCCACTGCCCTGCTCAAGCACTTTTTGGTTTGGTGTTACTGCCTCAAAACTCTTATCAGGGTCTCTTTCACCCACTAGTACATGCTGTCTTGGCAAATCAGCTGTGGTGACATCTTTGCTGTGTGTTTGGCCCCAAGTGCAGCTGTGCTATTCACAAGCTAAACTACAAGATGCTGCAGCACCGCTCTTCATACAGAAAGGAGGCAAACTGACATGGTTACATTCATACCTCAAACTGCAGAGTAGACATCACTAAGTATATAAACACATTTTTCATTATATACCCTGTATAAAAAGATCTAATTGAATGTGCTTTATCTGAAATCAATTTTTACTCCCTCTCCGCAAACTCAGTGGAAGTCAAGATAAGCCCATCTGTTTTAATCCCTGAGACTAATGCTGCTTCCTCTCTTTCATTAACATGAGTTTATCCTGCTCTCCCTTGAATGGGAAATGCATCAACCTTGAAGTTTGATTAGTGGTAATCAGAAAACATCTACACCTGCGTGTAGGCAGCGGGAAGCTTTTCAGTGAAAATGGATTTTAAGAACATAATGTCTCTGTTTTGAAAAGACAAATGCATCTCTCAAGGAATACCAGTTATAACATGCATTTATGTATTGTGTCCCTTCAAGTATAGTAATGCTATCAGAGAATGACGTATCTTAATTGTTGAAGGGATTAATTTCTGCCCTTTGGAACTAAATATATTCAATGCCACTGAAGAAGTACTGGAGAGTTTTTCAAAGGTTGGATGATAGAACAGCCAGTGCTTACCATCTGTACAAAAACAGGGGCCTTTTTCTTGCTCAGTTTAGGTTTAAAACACAGGTCCAAGGCCTGTGGCGCGGGGACCTGCACCTGACGCAAAAGCAGCCCAGAAAGTACTGAAGCAGGGCTGTGCATGGAGGAGCAGGATGATTACTTCTGAAGAAAGCAGAATGGCAAGGAAGCGGTGCCTAACTGAGATAAGTGATTTATATTCATTCTGTTTCAAAGTCTTTACTATCTTTAATGCCTGTTGAAATAAAACATTTGGAGGAAAAATCCTCCCTGATAGTTTAACTTTCTCACCTTTCGGTTAACTTCTAAAGATGTTTCTGCTCCTCATTTGTCAAGTTCTCAGTAAAGTCAGAGGAAGGCAAGATTTAATATTCCTGTTGCACCTAAATGTAAACTGCAAGCAGAATTATAAACAACATCTACAGGCCTCTTTCATATGCTATAAAAAGCTCAGAAAAGTACATCTATGCACTTCTGTTTCCTTTTCATACTGTCTTTCACCTTTCTGCTTCTATTTCCCTAAATAGAAAGATAATAGTATTAATCTATTCCCTGGGGCTCTTGTGAAGATTCATCAGTTAATATTTATGCAGCAAAATGGAATAAGTGCTGTATAAGTGCTAAGCATCATTGTTGTTCTCCCTCTTTTCATTAGCACATCATGTACATACCAAGTAGACCAGATAAGCAGAGAAATTAACTGTCCTCAATGTAAGACAACTGAGAAAGGTAACATGACTGCTAAAGAGCCACTAATTACAAGTGTTTGCTGGGGGTGATGTCTGTGTCTAAGAAAACAACCCACGAAGTTTTAAAGAATTAAATATATTTCTTTACTTATTTGAGCAAGTTCTATCTGCAGCAAAGAAGCTCTGAGAATATGTCCAAATTAAATATGCTGCATGTTTCCATGTGAGTTGTGCTTTGGAAACCACACATACAGTAATAAGCCCAGGAAAGAAATGAGATCTGCAAAGCATCACTCAGAAGGTTTCCAGATTTTAGAATGCAAAACCTACTTGCTGCTTCAGTTGGATTCCTGTTTCAGAAGCTGCTGTGGGAGAGGACAGCCATGGAGGAGTGGAGGGACAGCTCTGCTCTAGAGCTTTGCGCTGGGAAACACCCTGTGCTGGAAGAGGAAAAATGGGAAGAAAATTTAAAACCAGAACAAAGACAAATTTCAGAAAAGATGCCCAGTGGATGGCATCGTGGCTGTGGATGTAAGAGCAGAGGCGAGCAGCAGCACAACCTTTTCAGTCAGGTGAGCCCTCCACCTCCCAGGCCCATGCCAGCACGGAGCCGAGGTGTGCAGTGTCCATGGGACACAGCACCCACAGCATGTGAATCCCCTCACCCCATGGCTCCTGGCAAAAAGGGGAGGCCCAGGAGCTCCCTGCACCTGGAAAGCCACTCTCTGCTCTCTCTATTCCACCTTCACTTAAATGCTGACTGTCTCCCTTTCTTTTTTTTCATTACCAACAAAACACCCTTGATTGCCCCAACCTCTACCCACAGTGTGGTCATTTATCTCTTCATAAAACATAGCATGCTGATCTGGCAACACTTGAGCACACAAAGCTGGTGCAGTGCAAAGTATCTCTCTCGCTTAAAGACACACTCTGTCTTGGAGGAGTTTTGTCCTGAGCTGGAAAACTCTGACTCCAATTTGCCCGCAGAAGCTCCCGCTCCTGCAACAGCTGAGAGAGAGCCATGCACCCTTCTTGAGCTAAATGGGAGCATATTGCAGCAGTGCCAGGTGCTGTACAGCACTCTGGTTTGCAACTGCCTCCATCTTTGCAATTACTATAGTAACTAATCCCCTTTTCCACAGATTTTTGATGCAGGAATTGACATTAGTCCAAACATCACTGGGACTTCTCATTTGTCCATCTCAAAGTCTTTTCACCTGCTCCATCTCAAAGCACAGCTGGTGGTTGTGTTTCTACACCTCTCCAGAATACCTTGGCCTTTGCTTTTGGAACAGCTTACCTTCACTTGGGAATTTTTCATGATGCAGCACAGTATTATTTCCTAGCTGAGGCTGGCATGAACAGTGCACAAGTACTTAAGCTGAAGTAGTCTAACAGAAATAGGCTTTTTATGCTGCATCACAGTCTGACATAGAAAATTGCCGCACTTCTCTTATGAAAACTTTGCAGGGCCATAATCACAGCCGCTGTCTGCTCAACCATGCATCAGTGCCCAGCTGGGTATGTCAGCAAAGGTGCAAGGGAAAAAGAGAACTTTGTGCAGAGGTTCTTGCAATCAAAACCCCTAGTTTGGGAAATTAAACACACGTATGGGACTAAAATCAGGCTATGGAACCTGTTTTGCTTTTCTTTTCCAGAAATAACAACTTCATAATAACATTCTGCTGGACACAGCCTTCAGTGGAGGGGAGGTGACTTTAATTCCGGCTTATGCAGATGGGGAGTTGAAGCACCCTTCTATGGAAACCCCGCAGCCATTTAAGAGTGGGTTTACTCAAGGGACTAATCCCTCCATAACTGCCGGTTGGAGTGCCTGAGCCCTCTGCACAAGCAGCTCTTCCCTGCATCCCTCTACATCACAACAGCCTCCTGTCTCACTCTTCCAACCTCCAGCTAAAGCTGCTCCCTCCCAGGGTGAATCTGCAGTGGATGACTTGAAAAATGGCAAAACTGAAGGATGTTAAGATGTACCAGTTCTGTGGCGTTACGTTGAACAAGTTGCACCTCCCAAACAAACCAATTAAAAGTGTGCAACTATGGAAGGAATAAAGATTATGGAAGAAAACCAACTTCTCACAGCACCCGGAATTTAGTGATTTGGCCTTCCAGCTGGCCAAACTAGGGCCCTGTTTTACTAAGTTACAGTATTTTACTTAATACTGTAGTAAAGCCTAAGATGCCTTCTAACTCACCGTGAACCTATGGTTCTGGGTACTGCAGAGACTCAGTGAAGAGTTTGTCCTGCATAAAACATATGCCCTTTGGGCATGCCAAGATGAGACATCTCAATGCTAAGGAAGGATCTATCAGTAAGAGAATGCTTGAAATGCAATGTGCCTGTATATGCATACACCAGCTCTCCAGGAAGGCTTTAAATAATACTGTTTCTCATGCACAGCATTCTCCAGCAGAAAGTTCCTTTTGTCCATTATCACAGATATAAGAATGGTCATTACATTAGGTAAGGGAAACAGGAAAGGGATGCAAAAGACTGTTTTCTGGCATAAATCAGTTCCCAAAAGGTAGTAACTTCTTCCAAGTCCCCCAGGACTCCTCTCTGAGGCAGTTCTGTTGTAGCTAATGCCACCTGCCTTCAGAGCCAGACCCCTGGAGAATATGAAGTACTGATCTCAGAGAGCACAGAAACTCCTGTGTCCCTGCTGAGAAGCAGTAATGGCAAGCTCTCTGCTATAGCACCATGGTGTCTTAATTCGGTACTTCTCAGAAATTATCAAAAACTCTGTAATGTGATTCAGTTTGGAGAAGCTTGGCTTGGTCTCTCCTCAGAATGCTCTGTGGAGCTGCCAGACAGCTGTGAGTGGTCAAACTGCTGAAAGCCTGCCTGCTCCAAGCCAGCACTGGTGGGTAAGCAGTCCTAATGGGCAGGGTGCAAGTCACTAGAGGAAGAAAAAGACCCTTCAGAGTATAAATTGTATTAAAGTGTGCCAAGGGAAATGCAGGCTTTTCATGTTTGCAGAGGCCTGACAATCATGACATTCGGCTTTGTTTCCTACATCCACTACAGATGTCTTATACGGTTCTTGGGGGTGTTGGTGGACGAGAAGCTCAACATGACCTGGCAATGTGCACTCATAGCCCAGCAAGGCAACCGTATCCTGGGCTGCAGCACAAGTGTGGTGGTTCCTCCCCTCTACTCCACTGTCGTGAGACCCCATCTGGAGTACTGTGTTTGGCTCTGAGGTCCCCCACATAAGGACATGGACCTGTTGGAGCGAGCCCACAGGAGGGCCACACAGATGATCAGTGGGCTGGAGCACCTCTCCTATGCAGACTGGCTGAGAGAGTTGGGGTTGTTCAGCCTGGAGAAGAGAAGGCTCCAGAGAGATCTTATAGCAGCCTTCCACTACCTAAAGGTGGTCTACAAGAAAGCTGAAGAGGGACTTTTTACAAGGGCATGTAGTAACAGGACAAGAGGGAATGGCTATAAACTGAAAGAAGGCAGATTTAGATTAGATATGAAGGAGAAATTCTTTACTGTGAGGGTGGCGAGACATGGGAGAGAAGCTGTGGATGCATTAACCGCTCTCTGCCTCACATTGACACCCTCGCTGCTTCCTCCTGCATGCAATTTTCCTGTTACGCAACACAGGATTTACGATTATGATGGAACTGCATCATCTGTGAGGAGATGCTGGACTGCAAAGCAGAAGTGGACATGCCCTTCAGAGCAATAAGGTTTTACAGTGATAACCTGTTCCATTAGCTCAGATTTCATCACAACGTATTTATGCTCATTCATGAAGCTGCCCGTTTTAGATTAGGCTTTCTGTTAAAACCCATGACCTGCTCTCATTCTGGAGATTTAGAAAATAATTTGCATGCTTCAGATTTTGAATTATTGAAGACAAATTGATAGTTTAAGTATGGGTCCATAAACTATTTTATACAGTGGATGCTGATCCCCCCATCTCATTCCAGTCCAGTCTCTGACCTAAGGTAATCTGGATTCCAGATTGAGTTTCAAGTCAGAATTCAGCCTTCAGAAAAGACAAACTCACTTAATGCATTTTAAATGCAAAAGTCTAATCTGGCTGGGGAGAAAGCTCATGTCAGCTACCAGTCTTTTATTCTGTGATATTGCTAGACTGTGTCCTACAAAATCCAAGCCAGATGTGTTTATTAATAACAAAGATTTTCTCTCTAGGAATATCTGGCTACCTGATGGAGTCTTAATTAACCCTGACACAGACAGCTGTCATAAAGAGCATTGAACCATTTCTTGTTCTCATCATGTGCATTTCAGGAATGTCCTAAAGGAAGAGGAGGAAGGATTCATGGCAAATGTTGTCCATTAATTTGCCTGATCTTTTCCTTTCAAGAGCAATAATCACCAATGAGAAGCAGTGAAAACTGCAGATGGCAAGTAAGAATAAGTGTAACGTGCAGCTATAAAATAAAATGTGCATTTGCCACGGACAAGAGCTAGTAAAATAAACTCAGTGAAGCAGGCCAGTTTCGCCCAAAGGTTTTGTACTGATCAATACGGTCAGAATCTGACTGTCAGAAGACAAAATGTTAATTCTTTGAGCAGGCCATTACATTGCTTTTTTTGCTTTTTACACACTCTTTACATTTCAGAACAATTCCTTACAGCAGCTGTTGTGTTCTGGCTGCTTTGAACACTTCTGGGGTGTGCAAAACATTTCCAGGTATGAAGAGAGAAACTTCATAGGTAAAGGATAATAGCAATTCTTAAAAAGCAAGTTTGTCTTGACTTTTCATGTTCCTAGTAAAGTAACTAGTTTGGGCTTTGTTTGTTTGTTGGTTTGGTTTTAGTACAGGTTACTGTAATGAAAAAATGGTTTAGTGCATTTCTTCCATTCAGACTAGGGAAAAACCAGTTAATCAATGCAATGTCTGAATCATATTCCACTAAAATAGCCATCTACATTTTGTATGAACATTTCAACCTTTCTGAGCCTGACGTACCTCCTTATACAACAGATTTTCATTATACTCCAACATGTAGTGATGCCATCCCACAGCTCTGCTGGGATGTCACACACAGCTTGTGGTTTAAATGTTAAATGCCTCCTCCCTGCTACTCTCCGTTAGAGATGCACCCATGTCCCACAGCCACCTCCCTCCTGGCACTGTGCAAATGTTTGCTAGCTTTGTTGAAGAACAGTGGGAGCAAGGAGAGCACCATGAGGCAGTTACCAGCAGCTTTCATGATGAGTAATTTTGGATCCTTGCTTACTCATATCAGTACCAATGGATGTTTGCTTATTTGTTTTTCTGCTGATTTCAGTGATGTAGGATCATACAGTATATTTATCAAAGCGTGAGTTGATCTGCATTTTATCTTTTTCATAAACATTTGTGGGAACTGTGAGAATTGGACAAAATCCTTACACATCTCTCTGCTTTTCAGTGTTTACTTATTGTTAACAGTAAGCACATTGCAGTCTTGCCATTTGGGATTCATCTCACCTGCCTATAAATATCTGAAAGGCAGGCCTCTGCTCCAAGACAGCCACCTGGGTCCCTTGCAACAGCAAACGGCAGGAACACATGTTGCTACAGGGCGAAATAGCTCTTCTGGGCCAGGATGAATTGCCAAGTGCTGGTTGCTGTCTATTATTTCCATTGGCTACATCAGAAGTGCGGACAAATAGCTGAAACTTTTAGATAATTAAAATAAGGTGAGACAAATCTACCCTTTGACGCTGTATCTGTTTTGCTTTGCTTTTAAAAGATCTGCTTGGTGTTACAAAACATAAGCAAGATTCTTGCTTTCAGGACAAAGCCAGGAAGATTAAAGGAACTTCCTTCCCCCATTGGCACATTGTTATTCTTCCCTAGCCATCTACTACTCTTTTTAAAACCTCCTTCCTGCAAAGCACCTGGTAGCCGGCACTCTGAAGTAGTTGCTGGATTGAAATGAACCTTCACACAGGTTCAAGATGGAAATTCAGCCATTCTGAATTCAGCAATTCTGATGTTTGAAATGAATATTGAATCATACCGAGGCACACTGCTGGAAAGTTTACATTTGTCTATTCCTTGCCCTTCCTCAGTTACTAGTTTGAAAGAACATCTTCTGATCCACCAGTCTACACTGCAGGGAACCAGTGTGAAACTTGTGTTGGGCTGTTTTTTCCCTTGACTGGCTTTTTCTTTTAACAAGAGAAACATATGCAGCCCCCTTCTATATAGTGCTCTGTTTTTGTGACAATCCATACCAATCCTTAACTAGAACTGCAAACTGAAAGGGGGCCCTATCGATTAACATCACTGCTACCAACTATGCAATGAAGGAGAAAAACTCTAGTCTTTTAAAAATAAGAGACTAATTGTAGCAGTAGTTGTTAACTGCAATTAATTTGCAGGATTCTCAAAGGAATCCATAATGGAAAGCCATATGTTACAGTCCACACCTGATGTTGGGAGAGACACTGCCTATTACACGTATTTGCTGTGTTGTAACTATTTTGCTTGTACAGCAGGGTTGGCAATGGTTTGGGTGGGTTTTTTGCTAATGCTACCTTAAAACTAGCCTAGTTCATATTTTAAGGGTTTTTTTAACCTAGAATATTGTATGATTCCATCTTATTCTCTTACTTGCATTTACTTCTTTCTGGCTGAAGGCAGGTGAAGGTTGCTGGGGAGCATACAGGGAGGCGGACAGCACCTGTGCATGACAGGGCTGTTCTCTGCTGGAGAGCAGTGACAGTCAAAACTGCTCAAGTGTTTTACTGGCTTCCCAGTGAATGGTGTGATTTAAAAGGCATTCCAAGAGGAATTACAGGGAATTAAAAGATCACTGAGGCTGACAGCTCCACCAGGCCGACTTGTGGAAATAATTACAAAAATCTGAATCAACAAGTCTATGGACAAACATGGTTGAGCAGGAGACTGTCAGTGTAGCCCTTGCAGAGAGAAGTCCTCCCCCGATCTGTGCAAGCTCCTGGGAGACAAACCGTGGCAAAGCATCTAGTAATCATCTTCTCACCCAGCCTCATGAGTAACATGAAAAACAGCCCTGGGTCTGTGGTGGAGGGCAGGGAGGACACAGTGCGTAAGTACTGTGACTGGTGCAAGCCTAGTATCAAAAGTAAGACGGTGGTAAGACAAGGGGTCCCAGAAGAGACTGGGAGCAGAATTGTATAATGAAGTTACCACATGGACATGATGAAATAATTAAAAGTCATTGAGATCATGCTAAAGAAACTGAATAGTGAACTTGGTTCTTGAGCTTCCTAAGGTGTTCTTAACTATCCCAGTATCACTGATGCTCATATGCATAAAAGGATGTGCTTTTTTTATAACAATAAATGATTTGTTAGCTAGCTCATCTGCTCCCTGGTAATTTAGATTAATGGCATTTATGTCTTTTTTTTAAAGACATGGTTATTGCAGCTTTCCCATGGTGCCAAAAGAAAGATGCCTATTGTTCTTCATCCTAATACTATACTTTTTAAAAGTCTAAGCTGGTTTTTTATTCACTTGAACAGAGAATATGAACAGCAAAAGTGAATTATCTCTGCATTGCATAAAATAAAGATGACATCACTGTTGTGGTCTTGATAGACATTTAGCAAGCATTTTTAAAATTCCCATATGCCCAAAAAAAACCATATTGAGTATCAGTAGCTTGTTCAAAAGATTAACTACTTCATTATTATTTATACTGTTTGACTACTGAAATGATATGCTTTCTTCTCCTTCCATTAAGATTCCTCGTAATCTGAAAGGATCGTAGCCACATGTTAGTTCCTGTAGATGTAACTCACTAGTCATCCAGTTTTATAAGCAAGTTTCACGTGCCTTTTCCCTAGAGGATAAGAATTTATGCCCAACACTAAAGATGGTTGCATTTTTAGCATAACTTGCAACAGCTCAGCCTTATTGTTGGAGGGTGCTGGTTCAGTCCTATAGGAGGACTGCATGTGGTCCTTTACATAATATGGCAGATGCATTAAAATCCTGCTAATTAGAGTTAATTTTATACATTCAGCAATAAAGTAGCCTACACTCTGACTAGCCCTGCAATACTAGGTACAGTATCTTACCAATCATTTGTGCTTCCAAGTTCTTTATTTCATCCTGGTGATGAAGACCACAATGGTGATCAGAAATCCCAGCAAACCTAGAGAATTTAGGCACCAGGAGCCAGTGGCCTGGTGTATTCAGGGAGGTAACTGGAGAGCAGCTGTCAGTGGTAAGCATGCATGAGGTAACAGCAGTACCCAGCCTTTACAACTGGATGCCTTCTCTTACAATCCTTCAGCACATCAGAATGGGACTTTCTCAGCTTTTTCATCACTGGTAAAATGGAGAGATGATACAATTTGTTAATTGTCTGGGAAGAGGAAAAAAACTAATGTTGCTACAATTTTGTTGAACAATTTGGTTTTCATGATCTACATATCTGATTGCTAATTAGTTCACATTCCCAACTGTCCTTCACATCCCCCATGAATATACCTCACACTAATAACTCAGCATCTTTTAAAATTTTACTTGAATAAAGCAATTTTTTTTCTCAACTAATTCTGATTGCCTCTAATTTGGAAGCCAGATATGACTTAGCACATCACTAATATCCCTCAACACTCTTCAGTTTTCATTTGGCCACCGGGGAATTCTTTAGTGGCTGAGCGTCAGGTTTTAATTACATGACTTTGTTGGAAAAGCTGTTTTATTTCAGTCCTTTACCCTTTTGAGCCACATAAACAAAACCGTAAAACTGAACAGCTATTTGAAAAATGGGTATTGGAAGACAACATGTATACAATGGCAGTTCACATACTTTTAGTATCACTTAAAAATGACACGGTGCCTGAACTTGCAGCATTGTACAGTCCAAAACCACAAAACCATTAGGATCATATTCCTGAGTTGTGCTAAGGGAGTTATGACACAGTTTCTCTGATAATTGGCATGTATAATTAGGTTATACTTAATTTAAAGAAAGCACCTAGCAAGATGAATTCTAACTCAAATCACATTAATTCACATTAAGCAAGACTTTTAATCACATTCAGATATCTGGAGATCCAGCAAAGTGCTTAATTCACATGGTTTGGTGGAGAAGTAGGCTACAGTCTGTTTCATAAACCTAACTTCAACTTCCTTAAGACTGGTCCATCTTTTTCTCCAGCTCTCTCCTCAGCTCTCCCAGCCTGTGTTTCAGCCTGGCTGTGAGCCATATGGCTACGAAAGCACAGTCCCGAAGGTGAGCAAATGCAGCTACCAGCAGAGAGTCAGGGCTTTGCTAACCCATTGTTTGGAGATGGTACTTTCCTAGCAAGCACAGGGTAAGATCATGTCTGCTCATAAAAATGTGTAGGCAGACCGTTAGATACCAAGGTAATGTAAATTATTCCATTAGAGCGAAACAGAGATTAAAAGCAAATCTGGCTTTAACACTCTGTTTATGTGTTGTGCTGCTCAGGGCTTGGCAAATGTTCTCAGCCAGCAAACTCATGGGGAATCTACTTAATCTGGCTATCAGGCCCTGGACAATAAATCATTGTACTAGAAATAAGTAGCAGTGAAAAATACCAACATTATTTGACACTGTAGAGCTCTTTCTCCAGAGAAAATACAGTTACTACAGGGATGAAACACAGCTTATGGATTTGGGATGTACTTGTGTCATGGCAAACTGAACCTGGGCTACCAAGTACCTATGGAAGATTTTAGCAAGCCAACTTAGTGGGAGCTCCTTGTCATCTTCTCAGCCTGCTGTGCTGACTCCAGCCTCCAGCTATGGATTGTACTTCTCTGGAGTCCCTGAAGAACACTTCTGAATGTGGCAGCTAGGTGGGAAACAGGGCATCAATTCTTACCAATCTTTCACCTACACTTTCATCCTGGCTAGATGAAAGCATCCTTGCTAGCAGTACCCCTGGGTATTTTCCAGTGCTGGTTTTCACTGGAGAGCACAAACAGAATAGAAAATGCCATCCATCTTTCCTTGTACAAAACAAGGACAAAATGTTTTTCAGTTTACTTATGTGAACAGCACAGCACCCTGGTAATTAGTAGTTTGGGGATTTCTCATTCTGCCAGGTTTAATGAATATTAGCGATGTTGAGGAATACTGCTGTGAATAGCTGAACGCTGCTTTAGTTGTTTATCAATGAAAATTTTCAATCTAGGTCAGGCACAAGTGGATTTAAAAAAAACAGTTTATGAAGCAGTACTGGGTAAAATACAAGCCTTGCTTAAAAACCAAAAGGAACACAGGGAAAAGCTATTATACACAGAATTAAATTAAATAATTTGATCTTTAGACATAATTTAATGTCTTTGTGAGGCATTCTATAACATTTTAGTACTGTTAATGCCACAGTACTTGATCAGTTTGCATAGTAACAATCATATGTTAACACAGCAAACAGTTTTACCCTGTAATGTTTTCTCCTAAAATTTTCTCCTAAATCTATATTCACATAGGTGACTTCTTTAAAGTCCTTAGACAGGAAAGTAACAGCAACATAGTGGAGTATCTCAAGTGAAACCAAGCTGGTCCCAGTTTTTGCATGGCTTCAAGCCTTTTCCCAGGTATTTTGCATTTTTGTCTACACCAAGCTAGCAATCACAAATAAAACGCAGCCCTAAGCCATCCCTAACAATACGACAAGATGCTTTCAAAATAACTGTTTATGTCTTCGGGGTTTGGCAGGGGTAAGACTCTAGCATGCAGATTTGCAAGCCCTCCCCATGAAAAAGCAAGCAATATCTTCTGTTCTGTTTTAGTGTTTACAAAAATGTTCATTATAAATCTGGGATTAAGGCCAGGTGTGGTCACAAATTTGGGAAGGTGAAGTAATTGTTATTTGCTGAAAGTAATTGCTTCCTGTTACGATTACCATAGCAGTTAATGTAATTCTCTATAATACTCTTGGGAATAATAAAGTTATTAGAGGAGAACAGCAAACAGATACATTTGTCTGCTCTAGAAAACAGATTAGTACCAAATTTGGTTTGTTATATGTACAGCAGGAGAGCTGCATTGTCCTTAGCACTTCACTTTCTTGCTTTTGAATGCTTGGCTTAGTCAAAGTTATGAGAGACCATTAGGTTGTTGTCACTTAGCAACCCTAACTGGAGCAACCCTAACCAGGAGCAAAGCACTTCGGACCAGACAGTACTTGACTACTAAACATTACCACTACTGCATACCTAGGTCCACTCACTTCTGTTTAAAAAAGGGAAGACTGGGGCACAGAAGAACAAAGTACCTTTTAAAAGTGTTCACGTTCCATTTTTCAAGCTACTAGAGGAGCTTTATCTTCCCCTGATTTCCCACCACCACATCACCCATACAGATGAGCGTTTGAAGAAATGTGCATATGAGGACAGCATCAGGCCCCTTCTGTTTACAGCTGTGACCTGACAAAAGCACTGTTGAATCACAGAGACAGAGTGGGAAGCTCAGGGCCACGCAACTTTGTCCGAGAGTGAGTCAAGTGTGTATTTTCCTAGGAGTTTAAACACAGTCTTGAAATATGTCTGACTTATAACAGGAGCTCCCAATGGAAGCAGCAGCCCAGTGTGGCTGGTCTCAGAGCACTAACAGATGAGGAGGCTTTTGCTATGATATTCTAGCATCCAGCTAAACCTTTCAGTTCTGGAAGACTGAACAGAAGTAGCTGAAAATACCAGTAAGCAAGAATTTCTCATTACTTCTTGCTGCTGAAAAGTGCTATGGAAAACAGAGGAAATTAATTTGGCTGGGGCATACGATGCTTGCCTGGTAGTCCTTAAGTATTCTGTTCAGCCCCAGTACACAGAAAAGAAAAATGTCTGCATATATTCAGTGAGGGTTCAAATCTCTGCTTGTCACGCTAGGCAGCAAGCCTGTGACTGGCTGGAGCGTGCTGCTGCTGTTTGGGGAAGAACATCTCTCTCTTGCCACACCACCTTGCCTGACATCTGGCACTAGTGACCTGCTTATTGACCATTCCCCGGAGTTCCAGCTTTACAAAGATCATCTGCCAGAGATGCAGGTACGCATCAAAAAGGGAGTCAAGAGATACAAAATGGACCCTGCAGCCATGGGGCCTTGGCAGCTGAAGAGCAATCGCCTCCCCTCAGAACAGCTCAAGGCAGTAGGCAGAAGTGATCCATAGGAAAAGCCAGATTCTTTCCATTGTGATAACAATATCACAGAAGTCTACATTTACCTGAATCCCTCACTGCACTATCTCTAACTCTGTCCAGCCAAGTTCCTAGTTATGTACCAGCTACATGCATGCTGTGTGTATTTTAATTCTTTACTACCCATCCACAGCTATTGCACCAAGCTGCCCTGTGCTGCTGGGGATCCTTCTCCACGCTGAGAGGCCTCTGCACTTCCATTAGCCATAGCCATGAAGCTCAGTGTCCCCTTACGGAGCAAAGGATTCCAAAGTGTGGGAAAGAGCACAGAATCAACATAGCAGAAGTCTAAGAAATGCTTACAGTCCTGCCTGACAGCACTCTTAGGCTTCAGAATATGATGCTTAGAGCTCCTGGGAACTGCAGCCACAGCAGCAGCAGCGAGGTGAGAAGTGATCATCTTGATATAAACAAGCAATATTCTGTAAAACTGCTAACACCAAGAGCTAGTGGCTACTTAGGGTTTCAAAGTTTCTATGTCTCAAGTTCTTGTGTTTTGAAGATGAAACTAGTACAAGATCCAACAACATTTTTGGTATATTATACATGTATTAATTATGTTCTATAGAGAAATAAGATGACATTTAATTGCTTCTAGTAATGTACTTGCATCATGAAACTATTACATTTCCTTATGCTAAAATAAGAAACAAGGATTGTGATGATATTTTTGCTTTATTAAGAGATACTGTTCTTTTTAAACTTATGCTCCTCATTAGCACAAAATCATGGATAACCACTGATCTAATTCTCAAGCTCAATTTATGCTTAACAGTATGTTAAGTCTGCTCCTTAACTGCCAGAGAAATGTGGGCTCCTGGGTATTTCCTTCCAGTTCCTTTCTTAAGCATGTGCAGCATTCCTGCCTCCTAAAAGCTTGTTCTACAAAAGGATGCTATATGTCTCTGTGGGATCCTATTCTTCCTAGTCATTAGACTGGAAAGCCTATGTGTTATGCAAATATTTGTTAAAATATTCATATTCCAAATCGTTTTCAAGATGTACCTTAAAAAACTCAGAAGAGCTTAGATTCTGGAAGTTACCAGGGTTTAGTTCAATATTTTCCAGTCAAACCCCAGAGTTTTGGGTACTGAACTGAACATAGTGTTCCTGAAAGAGAAGGAAAAATTGGAAAAGTGTACATGAAGGGGAGGTATGAGCCAGAAGCCAAAACTCCCAATACTTTTCCCTGAATCATCTTATGCTGTGAGACTTGAAATCTGCACAAACACTGTTCCCTCCTTAGGCAGAAACAAGGAAGAATTTGAAATTTGTAAGGCTAAAAATAACTTTCCCAAATACCTCACATTTCTGTTGCCACATTAGACACTAGAAAAAGTACAGAAGTGTGTGAACGTTTGGATGTGAACACTTGACAATGTGTCATGCTGTCATGTGATCTGCCATTAAAAGCAAGTCACAAGGGTGACTGTAATGCAAGCGTTGCTGAGTACGATAGCGTGAGCTTTGGCAGTTGCAGGATAACGTGAAAGCAACCTGAGCTGAATTCTTCTACTACAGTGACACATCTGCATCCCCTGCATTCAATAAGAATCTTTTTGCCTCACCTGGTCCTTCTTTTCCTCTTTCTTTCTGCGCTTTTCAAATAGCACTAGAAAACAGATGGTGTACCCCTGGTATAGTGCCTCACAACTTTGTCTCAGACAAGCCTGAACCACAGAATTTTTTGCAGATTATGACAGAGCTGGACCTGGCTGTCTACCGCCCAGTGTCCTTGACAGGACATATCAACACAATGTAACAGACTTTATCCCTGCTGTAAATAACCAGACAGACCAATGCCTTCCACAGGCTTTCTATTATCTGATATATGCTGTAGAAAGACTCCTTTCTGACTCCATCCTTTCCTACTGTGCATGTCTGTTGCTCCTCTATTTCCTTTTTCCTGTATGTTACTGTGTGGGATTAGCAATGGATGCTGAGCACTGTTCAGATACAGCCCGGTGATCTGCCAGTGAATTCCTTCTATGGGTGTTTGAATTCCCTGAGTGTAACTTCCAGATCTAATTCAGTCCCATTATATCACTGAAACAGAGTTCTGCACTTTCATTATTCTCTGTCCTGGAGTATTTTATACTTCCTCATGCTAGTCCAAAAAGACATGCAAGCAGCTGCACAAAGCGTCATGTTTTGTGATGGTTTTATTTTTGACTGACCAATAATTAACAGTTACCTGGCAAGTTAAAGTATTATTCCACATACTCTGTCTAACACTACAGAGTGACTGCTCAGTACAACCATTTTACCACTTTTTTATTATTATTATTTAAGATATTGTGGTATTGTGAATAAGTCAGAAATTTACTTGATAGAAATGTTACTGCTACCACTGAGGACTCTTCAGCTCCTCATATCACTTACTGTTGCCAAGCTGATAAATATGAAACATTGCCTGCTGATAACCTGCAAGGAACATTATTTTCTTCAAGCGGAACAAGCTCTCCAGTTGTGACGTATTGGAGGGATCTTTATTCCAACTGCCACTCATTAATGTGAAGATCAGCAGCAAAGTGAAGAATCAAAGCCCAAACCACAAACCCAAAATCTCCCCAAAACCTGAAGGAAATCACTTGCATGTTACTCACTATTAAGGCTGGCATAGATATGCTCCAACTTCATGATCTTTTTGTTTTTTCTCCACAGAGCAGATGACATTTATGCAAGAGGTACTTTCCATACTGACTGGGAGCTTCAAATCCATACACAGAAGAAAGAATACTAAGAGACAATGGTGAATCATGACTTACGAATGAAAAGCGGAATCAGAGGGAAAGGAGATGTAAGAATTAGAGATTTCCCCCGCAGTCCCAGAATGCCAGCCCCATCCTCTTCTACCTCCCTTTCACCTCCCTCCCCACTGCCCAGGCCAAATTTCTGTCAATAATTAACCCAAACTTTCACTCTGCTTTCCCATGAGTGACCTAGACTCCCTCCCCCTGCAAATGATCTCATCACTCCATCTTCAAAAAATGCAGTTAATACACCTGAAAATAGTCCATGGTCATCTGCTAAACAGTGTGCGCCAGCACAGTTCCTCTCTATAGGTCCTTCCTGGCTGGGTGCATTCCCAAGTATCTGCCTTCTTCCAAGCTCCAAGGTCTGCCAAGGTGGCATGTGTATCTCAGTTGGCCAAACACCAGGCCACACCGCTCAGACTCCTGGTTGCTTGAAAGTTTACAGCTACTTATTTTCCTTAGAGTCTCATCCTTTCTACTTATTGCCTTAATATTGGAGGTGGGGCTGTGATGCATGTTTGGGATTCGTATGCACATCTGAGAGGGAAAGGTTTCCATATCTGAAGTGGTAGTTTAACTCCATAGGTGGAAGGTTAAGCTTTGAGAGAGGATTTGGTGTACAGTGAGAATTTCTTCCAGTCCCAGGTTTGCTGCTATTGAAAGGAACAGACATGCTTTGGTCTGCATTATGAGCAATTACTCTGCATCAGACAAAGTAAATTACATGTTAGACAATTAAATATGGTGGGGATTTTTAGGAATGAAGTATTTACATTCTCAGACCGAACTCTCAGATTTCTTACCCGGAAAGAAATGAGATGACAAATGCAATTTGCACATAGCATTTTTGTCTCTAATACAAAATGAACATCATTACTGTGTTGCCTTAGGCGCATTTACCTCCAGATTTTCTCAGCATGAACGCAGCTTAGATACAGGCAATGCTATGCAGGAGGTAGCATGCTACTGCTTGCTGACTGTTCTTTAGATCTCCATCCTGGAAAGGGCTCAGTGTTCTCACTTCCATCTAGTCAATGAGAAGTGAAGTCACTTAACACATTAAAGAGACGCTACCTTCCAAACTCTGCTATAAAATCAGCCTGAGTGAATTCTGGCATTTTTTCTTCATCTAACCAAAATGAAAAAATGTTGCCAGGACATGATTGAAACTCAAGAGCTGCCAGAATGGAGTTTGGGTGGGTCTTATCCTGCCAGGGGCTGAGTTCAAAGCCTGGCACTTGTCAGATAAGAATTGGGTAGTCCCCGCAGTGGTTACATCTATTCCCTCAGTTCTAGCACAAAACCAGGCATTTCCTTTCCATCTGTGCCCCTGACAGACCCACTTACACTGTAGTCATCAACATGGCCATGGTGTGCGGTTGTCAGACTCTGAGACTTGGAACAGTGGACAGGTGGACTGGCCTCAATTTTTCATGATGCTGGTATCAAATAAGTGTCACACTGCTCCCACATTCTGCAGCTCTATTACAGTTTTTGAAGAAGGGGTCAGTAGACATTCAGAGGACTGTAGGTTTCTTTCTTATTTAGCTTCTTTCTTCCTAGCCAATCTGACTGGAGGACTGGGATCATCCATGATAAACCCCAAAGCCTATCACAGGGATGCAATGCACTTGCTAGGACCTTCTCCATCTTGCAGAATTACTTTATAGCATACAGGATACCCTTTTTGAGCATACCTCTCTCCTGGGACCTAACAACCGCAGATGAGGGAGCCAATTCTGCTCTGCTGCTTTGCTGGGAAGAGAGAGGGATGTGATGGGGAAGAGAAGGAAAGTGCTGTTTCCCCCCAGCCCCTCCATACAGGGCACCATTACAGCCCTGGGGAGAAAAAAGGAAAGAATGAAAGCCAAGGCACAGCAAGACCAAGGCAAACCACACCAAGAGCCCCAAATGGAGCACGAGATTAGGATCAGGATATGGATGTGTCATGACAGCATATATATCTTTAAAATTACAGTCCTACCACAGTATTGTTGTACCAGCTTTATCAGCAGCTTGTGCTCACACTCAGTATATTCATTCTCAGGTACAGAGGTAAGGATCTGTAGGACATGTGTACCACTTCAAAATTTTTAACCAGACCACATGACCTTTGCTTTCCCATCTCCTGCTTTCCCATGGCAATGGAGTAAATAAAAAATAGAAAATATTCACAAATTACAGAATCTAATAACTTGCCCTTTAGAAGAATCATATTACTCAGAGGTGATCTGTACATGTAGGCATTAGAGCCAGTAACTTTAGTAATTGATTTCCCAAACTGTTGTTATTATTTTTTAAAAACAATACATTGCATGAATACCAAATGTGTTTCTTGGAATTACTTAGTGTCCCCCACTAACTGTGGCGAGATTCTGAATTTGTTGCCTTCGTCATTAATAAAGCTATTTATTTCCCCGGAAGCATCTGGCTTCTCATTCAATATGAAGCATCCAGATACAACCTCATCTGACATTAAAGTCACCGCACCTTCTCTCTTAGCATCATAAAAATAAGGAATAAGGTAACTATCTCTACTTACAAATGCAAAGAAAAATGATGCAGCTGCAATATTGTCTCCTCTGTCAAAAGGATTTTGGGGTGACTGATCTTTTTTAAGGACACCAAAATGCAAAACAATACTGCATTGAAAAAATAACAAGTTCCTTTACCTTTTTAAAAATCCAAATGCACGAATTCTGATTCTTCCTTTCCCTCCCCTCACTTCTTTGCACCTAAAAAATTTCTTTAGCAAAACCAGCAACAGACTGAAGGGTGCAACCAGACTATGAAGCTCAGATTGAGTGAAAAATTGAATTTTCAAACTTTGCAAACAAGTTGCTACGAGTCAGTTTTCCCACAGCTGAATCTATGCTCTTGTCTGTTCTCATTTCCCACAGGTAGTTACAGCACTGGCAGTTTGAAGTATTTCATAAATAATTTGCTGGTATTCAGCATGTTGCTTTATTTCCTCTCCTATAATTGAGTTGTACTGGTTTGACATTTTGATTCAGCATTATAAAAAAAGCAGACTCAATTTACTGAAATTTCTGTGGTTGATGCATTTAGGAAAAAATACTGATTCAATTTTGTAGTGCATTCATTAAGGGAAACATACTTACCTTACATTTGTTTGCAGAATCAAGTAGTCACTCATCAGGAACAAGGGGAACATCTTGCTCTCCTCCCTGGAGTAAGTCGCAACTTCAGGCAAGGATGGTTCTGACCTGAGGCCTGGTTTCCACAAGGTTTTTCTGGTTTCCCAGATGGATTCCAATCCCATGGCTATTTGAAAGCCATCTGCAGAGCCATTTTGGTACTCTCTTGACCATACATGAACATCTGAAGGGTTTTCATCTGCTACGCACTGTGTGAAAGAAGAGGGAGAACACAGAGCCAGAGGTAATGGCAAAAGGCCACATCACTGCAAGGTGTTACCTGTGGAATCCAGGTTATCATATTAAACATGAGAATTGACAACATATAATGTTCATCAGCCATCTGCCTGCTCTCCCCTGTCACTTCCCTCTAATTCTAGGGGCAAACCCTGGGTTTTGCTTCCACACACCCTTTTGGAATTGATACAGATTTTGCCTGAATGAGGGCTCAGGAGACTCAGGAGGCTGTCCCATCATCACCTCTTGGCAGCAGTCCATCCACAGCCAACAAAAGCCTGAACTACCCATTTTTCCCCAAAACCTCCATGTGACACTGGTATAATGCTCAGCACAGGTGATGGAGCAAAGAAAAAAATCATGGTCCTTAACACCCTATTGCCACCAGCTTTTTTTTTAACAAGTGGGAAAAGGCAGCTGTGGTTTCACAAGATACTCTTCAGCTAGAGTATCCTGAAACATCAACTGCAAAAAAAGTGCTTATATGCAGCTCTTTCTACTTATACTGTTTTCACTAACCAATTTCAACACTTTTTGTTGCCCTTGCCATCAAAATGTACTCTTATGTATATAAAGCAAGGCTTTTCAGGCTCTTCAACAGTTTTTTTAGTGCTTTCTGTTGCCATCAAAATGTATTCTTCTGTGTATATAACGCAAGGATCTTCAACAGTTTTTCCAAAGGATGTGGATTTGAAAAAGCATAGGAATAATGGAGAAGACTAAAAAGATGTTTTAAAGTAGCAAGTGTATAACATACCTAAAATCTAAATTTTAGCATGTGTCAGAGGCTTACGGATTCAGAGATACTCGGATAGATTCTTCCCAAAGGCATTTATTTTATAAACCTGTGCCATATAGACACACACGTATATATACAAATCAATTATCTCTGCCTGTAGACCACATTCTCATGGTCACTAAGGTACAACAGAATGACAGAAAAGGGATGCTAAATGCAATAATCCTATTGACCAGCACAAACCAGCACCCTGTTTGCAAAGTTCTGCTCTGGAAGTAAATGGTGGTGGGGAAATTGGACAGATCCTGCTGTTGGTGGTTGTTCAGATCAGGTTTTCAATTTTTTCAATTTCTCAGTGTAGCAGAGATCTCTTTTGAACCAGAAATAGTTTCATGTGGCGAGGAACAGACTCTCCAAAAACTTGTCCATTGCAGAATTTTCTCATCCTCTGCTTTTAATGCAATATATTAATGGAGCTTTATCCAACTATTCAGTACCAGTTAAAATATGAAGTCTATTTAAATGTTTTTTCTTAACTTTACAAACTTCTAAACAAATGGCTACAAAAAGAACAAGTAGATCTTCCATAGACACCTACTAATTGGCCACTCCTCTGACCTTATAGATATAATCACTTCTAAATCTATTCAACAAAATTTTAAATTCCTTACCCCAAATTAAGAGAGACAGGATTTCTGTGCACTTCAGGCTAACAGATGAAAACGTAAAAGCTTCTCATTTGTGTTCCTAGAAAGTAGCTGAATCTATGCTTTTACTGCTTCATGTTTTTCAGAACTTGAAGGATAGAACAGTCGTGAGGATCTCTAGCATTTGTCATGGTAAAAAAAAATGAAAACAGACATTATTTTCATTCAGTAAAACTGTGACTTTTCTTTGGTCTTTCTCCGTAATTTGGAAATTGCAAAAGCCAAAGCTTTCAGGAATTACACTTAACTAAGGTGATAAATTATGAAAGTCATTAAGTACTTGATTGATATTGTGGGGCCACTGAGTAGGTATTTTCTACTTAGACCCAAAGTCAGATTAAAGATTACAAGCAAATAGCCAGTTATTAATATTGAAATATCCAGAGAATGGTAGGATGAGAAAGGCAGATCACTCTGGAGCAAGCTGCTACTTCTGCCAGCATGGCTCCAAAGAAAGATGCAGCCATTCCCAGACCTACCAGTGGGACCCAGCCAGCCTGGTCCCAGTGAAATCAATCAGGGACCGCTGCTTGTGCTGCCTTGCTGGTATCTGTAAAAGTAGAGAGACAAAGCACACTTTCTATATCCCACAGCCCGTGAGGCCTATTGCATACTATTACACAATGCTTCTACCACTTTTAATTTGCCCTTATGATTACAAAAATTCCTCAACTTTGAAAAACAATAAAAAATGCTCATAGCAACTCCTATGAGTTTTATTACCTTCTCTACGGCTGATGGTAGCATAACAGCCCTGAGTTTGCTTTACAATGGCCATTTAAACAACTTAAGCTTAAAATGTTCCTAGGGGAAAAAATTAGTGCTATGCCTAACAAGTGCATTAAGCCTTATAATGTCTACTAAGCACAGGGAGCCACCCTTGTTGCAACTGCACATTACTTTTAAAAGCTGTTAATGGGCAGCATACCGAATTCCCTCCCCAAACCAGCGTGGGAGGTACTTTTTTGTGACATTTAGAAACTCTCAGTTACAAAATAACTAGCTAAAAGGGCAAAGAAATGGATTTTCCTAACACAATACTGGAAAACATCAACAGGCATTGGACATAGGCAAAGAACAGGAAGTATTTTTTTTGGCATTCTGGTTTTGCTTTTGTTCTGTTACTTCGGTATCTTAAGATACTCAAAATGAACAAAAAGTCCAGTATCCGAGGGAAAAAGAACCTCATCACTTGAGGAATCAAATGTTCAGAAATTGCCCTAGAGACAAGAACCAAAGATATTTTGATCTGCAACATTCAAAATAAAGTACCTTTTATTACTTGAAAATATCTTTTAATACTGTAAAATTTAAAAATTACAAAATTGCTGGTTTAAGTTTGTATGAAGTTGAAATAACTTAAACCCTCTTTTTTTTCATCTTCTATAAGTCTTTTATAGGTGGCTTAAAATGAAGCATACACTTCCAGAACGTACATGTCAGGGAGAGCTGTAATCCTCAAAGGAAACCAGATGGCAAAAATCATAAATCTTTTTCCCTTCTGCTCTTTGACAGTCCCAATCAAGAAAGTTATGAGGCTGGAAGATCAGGTTTATGTTCTATTGTTACAAAAATATTTTCTTTGTGCATCCAATGTGGTTTTAATTTTCTACAAGGCCACAGTAGCAAATACCAGTTCAGTGAGATCATATATGAAAACAGTTATAGAGAGAACATTACCACATTCTCTATTGCTTTTGAGGGCACTGGTGTATTATTTCACACAATTAATGCAACTTAAGAGTAGCTTAGACTGGAAGCACTTGGGGTTTTGTTATGCATAATGTCAGACAGCTGTAAAGAAGTTTACACTTCAATCACTATCATGCACAAAGATGTCACTCCCAAACAGCTGACAAGAATCTGATCTTAAAAAGTTGAAGTATAACCAGACACAAAACTGACATAGTACATAAATAGGCTTCATTGCAAATGGAAGATACAATCTATCTACTGCCTTAATATAAACAGCATGGTTAAATATTTTAGAAATTCTTTTGACCACTGATCTTAAAGAATCCTCACAAGATAAAAAGAAATCACTACCATTAATGTTCATGATTTCAAGGCTGAAAGCTTGAAAGACTTGAAAGCTCAAATATGACAGTTAAGATTATGTTGGCTGTTCCTAAGACTTCTGAGGAAATAAAATGTGCAATTAGAGCTCTTTGATTACCTGAAGGAAGTTCAACACTTCAGAAATTAGTGCTTCAAACTGGAACACTACTGGAAAATTTTTAAAGTTAGCTTCAAAATAAATATTCCAACATATTTTGATGTAGAATCTGCAAAACATTTGTGGATGTTTATTTCAATTCATTTCAGTGTTCTCTGTTTCCTATGAGAACAGCTATTCAAATCAAAACTTCCCTACAAAAATTAACTTTTTACTAACTTCACTTATTTTGTTGGAAAATTCTCCCATCAAAATAATTTTAAGATCCGTGAGACTCTTCTGAGGAAACAAAGGTGGGGGAAAATGATAAATTAAGAAAAATACAACACAAATGCCAGATTTTATTGAGGTACTGCATCACACATGTTTGTGCACCAAACAATCACATTTGGCTAAAGACAACCATATTCATGACGTGAAGACACCACATTAAGATGACACACAGTAAAAGCTTAAAATAAAGCTTGGTCAACATGGTGTGCCAAATTCTGCTCTGCTTGACAACTGTGTTATCTCACTGGAACTGCACAGAGTAAAGACAACAATTTGCATGAAAATGACTAGCAGCAGTAGCTGGTATGTGCAAATCAAAATATACTACTTCTCAGTACAGTAACCATACACAAATACATATCCTGGCATAGCTTCAGATTGGCCTCTGGTTATCAACAGCGGTTGTAATAGCCAGGAAACACCTCTGGAAGAGTGATTCAGGTTCTTGTGGCTTACAGTCACAGTCCATCTTTGTGGCTCAGGAAATCTCTTGATGCCACTTGGCTTCGTCAACAGCTTGTTTTGGTGGGGGCCTTGTGAAGGATGTAGCTCTGTATCTGCAAAATACCAATCACGGTTAAGAATTAGACTGAACAGAGGAAGATGTTTTCCCTTGGCTGCATAGCAGAGTTGATAAGGAGATCCTACAAACAAATCCAGAACAAACCACACAGCAAAATCCACTTCACTGGCATTACTTCTTCCCAAGCATCTCATTAGATTCCTGACCTTTATCGCGTGAAGAATTACACCTCTGAAGGGCACTACTACAGCTATGAAACACTAAATGACTCCTCTGGGGATGTATGTGGATGGGTAGATCTGCTATTGTTCCTCTGCTATGCAAATGAGGATTTCACACCTTACATGTGATAAAGGCTCAAGGCACAATGGTGCTAAAACAAAACAAAAAAGGCTTAGCAGATAAAGACAGGGTCATTCATCAAACATTTATATGCAATGTCTCTTGGAAAATACACCACTAATATCCAGATTAAACTACGCATTTCATTATTTTTTTATGACAGGCATACTCACGATGTGTGCCTTTAATCCTAAAGGATACAAAAATGTATTCCAAACTACACTTGAAGAATTTCTGCACAAAAAAAAATTACTCTACTGCTCATTAAAACAAGATTGCTTCTGAGGAAGCACAACAGCTGTTGGTAGAGCTGGGTTTAGAAGCAGATGTTTGTCTGGATATGCAAAAAACAATGGACATGCACTGAAGCCTGGCCAGAAAATCTCAGCTAATTCAGCTACTGACAGAAGTTCTGAAGTGTGAAATCTTGAATTTCAAGGCAGACAGCAACTAGCAGCAAAGAGCATCCTAATCACCAAAGAACATCACTTCAGTACTGGTTCATTCATTGAGAGGAATGATGCTTATCTGAGTTATCAGTGATACTTCTTGTACGTTCTAGATTTTCTTCTGCTTAAGGCTATGAGGATGGTTATACGTTCCTGACCAACTTAAATTAAAACATATGAGACATACATATAACCTTAGACTGGTACCCTCCTCCAGTATTGCCATCTGGTTGACAGCAGGCTCAGCATGAGTCAGCAGTGTGACCTGGCAGCTAAGAGGGCAAACCACATCCTGCGGTGTGTTAAAACACAGTCGGTCAAAATAGGTAATTATCCCACTGTATTTAGCCTTGGTGCGGCCTCACCTTGAGTACTGTGTACAGTTCTGGGCCCCAAAATTTAAGAAGGGTGTTAAGGTACTTGAATGTGTCCAGAGGGCAACAAAGCTGGTGAAAGGGCTGGAAGGAATGTCTTACGAGGAGTGGCCAAGGACTCTGGGCTTGTCTAGTTTGGAGAAAAGGAAGCTGAGGGGTGACCTCATTGCTTTCTGTAGCTTCTTGAGGCAGGAATGTGGAGAGAGAGGTGCTGAGCTCTTCTCTCCAGTATCCAGCGATAGGACACATGGGAATGGCTCAAAGCTGTGCCAGGGGAGGTTTAGACTGGACATTAGGAAGCATTTCTTTACTGAGAGGGTGGTCAAACATTGGAACAGGCTTCCTAGAGAGGTGGTTGATGCCCCATGCCTGTCAGTGTTTAAGAGGCATTTGAACAATGCCCTGATTTTGGTTTAACCTTTGGTCAGCCCTGAAGTGGACTAGATGATCATTGTAGGTCCCTTTCAACTGAAATAGTCTAGTCTATTCTACCTCCACATACAGTGTTCCTGATTAAATACCAGATCAGAAGGGAGCTCAGATGTTCCTATTATGGCCATTGCTTTTTCTCCAGACTGGGGGGCAGACCCACACACAGCATGACACAGCACCCAAGACTGTCTCTACTCTGAGCAGCTTGACCAACATTTCTTTCCCAGACCTGGACATAGTCTAGAAAAAGCCAGGGACTGCTGGTGTGGCCTAAGGGATGCCTCGGACTAAGACACAGCCCCACACACACTAAGGCTCTAGAGATCCTTCATCTACCTCACTTTTGACTATACTTCTCCAGTATATCACCACCTAAGAGCATTATTGTAACAGAGGCACTGCCAGCACTAGCTGCAGCCAATTATCTTACATCCTATATACAGTTCCCCTCTTTCATATGTGAGACTAAAAGAAGAGCCCAGAACATCAATACTCTTGTTTATGGCATATTGTAAATCCCCAGATATTTTTCCACACACACTACTTAGTTATTCTCCCTTGGGTATATCTGGGGATTTGATTCTTCTTTTTAAATACAGTACTTTGCTTTTATCTCTATTGTATTTCACGTTTTTTATTTCAGACCATTTCTCCAGGGCACTGAGATAATTCTGAAAGGTAGTTTTATTCCCAGAGTCCTGCAGCCCTTCCCAGGGTGGTATCATCCATAAATTTTATAGATTTGCCTCTCACTCCTTCAACCAAACTTTCACTACTCAACAGGCACAGAGTACTGAGACATCCTTCCCTCCAAAACTTTGTTTGTGAATGAGCCACTGAAAACTTCTCTTTGCATTTTCATAAAGACCCATACTCATAGCCACTTGTTCCCACTTAGCTGACAGTCAAAATTACCTTGACAAAGAGAAATTACACTGGTTTGTCATCATTAAATCTGTGTCAGATTTTTCTTGTGCGTAACTCTTGCTAACTAGTTCAATACATTATCATTCCAAATTAGAAGCGATGCCTCCAGCTGCCTAGCTCCTCTCCTCTTCCTTTTTAAAGCTAAGAGCTGTGTTTGCCCTTTTGCTGGAAAAGAGCATGCAAAGAAGCTTGAATTATATGCTGAACTACAGTTGCAAGTATGTAGGGGGTCCTGTTCCCAATTAAAACCCAGTGAATTTGGCAGAGGAAGTATGCATGTTAAATCAAATCTAATTGCCATGTGTAGCTTTGTCACAGCAGTGGAAGGTTTGCAGCCATTGAAGAACTCTCTGGCTTATCACTGCACTGTGAAGCAGCTCCCTGTAACAGGTGAGAGCATGAAATCTGAAACAAGCAGACAACATGAAAAGCAGAAGACAAAAAACAATGAGACACCTGGAATTTCTACCAACACTTAACCGGGTTATCTGTTGAAGTTCAGCAAAGATCCTTGCCTCCCTTTTCATTTTCACAGAAAGTTCCCAGCTGCTCCATTCTGGATCTGGAAGCAAAAAGGCTCACAGGCTAAGGGCACAGTTTTCCTAGTTTTAGCCCAAAAAGAGGTCTCAAGTATTTTGAGTCTTCATAACAATGCCAGCCTCATTTTGCCAACAAAAAAGAACCGGATAATTCATCCACAAACAAAGCTTCTAAATTTTTGGTCTTTATATCATGCATGCATTCAAACCCTACAAAAAAGTCCTTTGCAGCTGGCCTTTCAATTCTCTCTTCCTTTCTCTCTTCCTGTAAGCAACAGTGGTTAGCAGGTTACCCTTCAGAGCACTCCACAAACATCAGTCCCTACAACACAGTGGAAGGCTAGCAAACTGAAGCATGAGGAAATGAGAGGCTCATTGCCTTCAGAAAGCAATGCCACATTCACAGACCTGAACTGAGGTCTTATCTCAGCACTTAGCGCCTGCCTCAGATATTTTTGGATTTTCTCACTACAGATGGCTTTCTGACTGCGGGATCCTTTTTAGTCTTCCCATGGCATTTTTCTCCCACAAGCCATTTCATTTGCAACAGCAGGGGGAAAAAAAGCATGTGGAGGTGGTTAGGAGTTTCAAAATGAGTTTTGTTACACTTAAGTACTTTCATGAGGACAAGCAGCCCCAATCAACCTGTTATGCTCATAATAGAGTGCTGAGAAAGATGCATTTGCACTTACAATGCACAGGTACAACAGAAAATACATGAAACAGGGAACTCCGACACATTTACATCCCTGCTCGTCTAAGAAAAACTGCTGAGCAAACAGGCCCACTTTATTTTTTTCTGTGACAGACATTGCATATCTATGGCTATTCTCACATTCTGTGGCTGTTTAGCTACGAGCTTTTACCCCCTGCATAAAGTAAAATGCATGTTTCATGCCATATGAAGTCTTTTGCATTACCTATAAATTCCTCTTAAGTCTGAAGTATAATTCATCTGTACTGGCATACATTTGAATTACTATTTTGCACAGTCTGTGCCATAGGCAGTTTGACTTTTAAACAGGATTTCAGCATAAAAATCAAGTCAGCATATGAAACTTCATTTTTTGCAAAATAACCCTCTTCAGTTCTCTATCACGACTTGACTTGGCACTTGTAGGTAGCGTCCCCAAGAAGCAGGGTATGACTAAACTACACACCAGACACTTCATTGCTCCTACCCTTTGTCACACAGGAGTCTTTCTAGCAGTTTGCCGCTAAAGAATTTTTATTGAATGACAAGTTATAATGGCTGCCCCCTTAGTAAGCTCTGGTGCACCCTGGACAGCATCAGGGAAAGGACAAATACAGCATAAGGGGAACGTAATCTTCTCTGGCACAAAACCATGGTGGAGTATTCTTGTACAAGTAAATCAAGAAGAGATTTCTCTATGGAAGGACTTTGTTCAAATCTCTGCAGATACTTCCCTGTGCAAGGACAGCATCAGGGCAATGTATAAGTAAAACAGAGACAGTTTGCTAGTGCTTTTCAGAAATCCACATAAAAAGTCATGGTATTCTAAAAAACGCTTATCATATCTGCATCACCGCATGTAAAACAGAGCAGAGAGTATACAAATACAAGAGTAAGATGAAAATAAATGTTCTCACTGTACCTATATTCATTACAGCATTGGTAGAATCCATCCAGTGCCTCTGTTGTTTAACATATCGAACTCCCTCTAGTCTCACTGTCTGTAAAACAAAAGCATTTTTAGTAAAACTAACAGCATTATTCTTCCTTTAGTTACAAGTAGTAATATATAGATGTGCCCACTGCACTTGAAAAAATACAGTTCCTGGAATCTTCCTCTACAATTTTCAGAGGATGGGATAAACAAGAGTCATCCCACTTCCTATTCCTGAGCCTCTGGGATGCTGCAACTATTAACTTATTTGTGTTAAAAAGGAATAAACATCAAGATGAAGAGCAGTTTAAGGTAGTAGCACTGTGGTATAAGTAGGACTTACAGCAGGAAATGAGAGAGTCTCCTAAAATAAATGGCAGAAAAATTTCCCATATTCAAGAAAATAGATCAGAAATCTCAAACTTTCACCCCTCTCCAAATAGGATCAGTCACTATTATACGCACTGCATCTTCCACCCAGTGATCCCAAACCACTGTGTGAGGGGAGGCTTACAATACTTCTTTGCATGAAAGAAGCGTCACACTTGTTTTTCAGAAAGATTAAAGGGATGACAGGAGCAAATAAAGCAATTTTCAGTTAGGCACTTCACCAGTTGCCCAGAAAATCTCAAGTTCTGGTACCTCCCATCTTTTAAGTGTTTGGTTCTGAAGCTTAGTAGTATTTGAATATTGTTTTTCAGAGCACAAGTTCATAGGCTAAAATAAATAATAGTTCATTAAAATTCCACCAGGTAACTGATACAGACACCTGCTTGGAGCAGAAGGGCAGGAACCTTTAGATTCAGTGCAGATAACTTGAGTTTGCCCAACTGATCAGAATAACCAAAGCAAAAGCAGTCTGCAATGGGTCACTGTCACGAAGGGAGGAGAGAGATACTCTGCCAGTGCTTTTCACTGATACCTGCTCACAGCAGAGAAAGCAAAACTTAAGGAGGAAAGACTTTCCTGACCACACTTTGAACTTCATTTCTTTTCTTTCCTACGTTATACTCATTCTTTCATTCCCTTCCCGCTTTTCTCACTGTTTCCAGTCCTAATTTTCTGCTACTATGCTTCCCATGCTAGTTTCCATGTCTGTGAACAAGTTCATACTTTAAGTCCCTCCTATCCCTTTTCTCTGCCCTAAATCTCTAGTTGTTCCTGTGCATGCTTCCCATCTGCAAGGCTCCCTTTTCATCCCTCTCCCCAAGCACCCCACGTCTGCTCTCAAGACCACCCACAGTCATAGTTCCACTCCCTGGCCCTCACAGGAGTTTCTGCATCCCCTCCAGCATCATTGCCTCCCTGCTCTGCTGCTCTCAACCCTGTTAGCCCAGTCCCTCTTCCACATGCTCCCAGGCACACCCAGGTCCTTGCAGTTTCTCCTTTACGTACTGGCTCCAAAACCTCTCTCTACTCCATTGTCTCATCTAAGTCTCCTTATGGAGCCCATCCTCCTCTCAGGCCAAGTTTCCCTGTATTGCCCATTAGCCTCTAGTCCAACACTGTCTTTGACCTCATTTTGCACTTTCCCACTGCTTGCGCCAACACAGAGAACAAAAAGAAAAGCAAAGCATGACTGGGCAGGGTGCCTCTGTCCGAGGAAGTGTGTGGGAAAGGGATTAAGAAAGGTTCCCTATATCCAAAAGGGAGGAAAAGTTGAGACTTCTAATATTTTCATTTAAAAAAAAGACAGCAACAAAGCAAATTGGGCAAAGGAATTATTTGTTTTTGAAGTGTTTTGAAACTTGCATTTTGTTTGAACTGAAAAAAGCTGCAATTTGGTTTCAAAATATCAAAATGGGATTTGACAGTTTGACATTTCAAAAAATCTGTACGATATTTAAGCCAAGTTCTTAGCTGAAACCAAGTCTTTTCAGTGAGTTATTTCAGCTGTGATGAAAAAATGCAAACCCAAAAAGTTTAAAAAAAAAAAAAAAAATCCTAAAAATCCTAATCAGTAATAGAGGAAGGCACCCTGTTTTGAATCTTGTCTAGATTTCATATCTAAACCACCTTACAGCATCTATGCGTATCTTTAAAGTTAAAAAAACCTGAGTCAATGAGCTGCAAAAAACACTGCTACAAGAAAGTTTGGGAAATTTAAAAGCTAAGGAGTCCAATTTAAACATTTCCAAATTTAATCTGTCCTAGTGATGTACCATTGCTACCCTTCCACTATATTTGAATTCCCAGCTCCAAAATAGGAAATTTCTTCATTTCCTAAAGAAAAAAAACCTTTTTTTTTTAAACAGTTGAGCCCATTAGGCTGATTTTCCCCATATACAAATATCTGAGGCAGATGGCTGGCAAAGAGAAAAGTTGCCTAACTGGGGAAAATTTAAGGCCAGCTGCAGAAAGACTATATAGTGGAAATCACTGATAAACCTAGAAAGCAACGCTATCAATGCATACTCCAAAAACGAAGCACGTGTCTTTGAATTCAGATGGTTTCAGAACGAATAGAGTCAGATAATTCTACTGAGCTAAGGAGGAGAAAGTGTGAGAGTTTGGTGCTTTTTCAGAAAATATCTAAATGTTTCGTATATTTGATTAGTACTCCATAAGAAATGTTTAATTAAGGAGAGAAATAGGGACAGGAAGGTTATCTGGCTATTTTTTGAGCTGAATTTTTTCTTATGAAATGAAACCATGAACTTTAGCATACTATGATGTCACTGCTTTGTAAGAACAAAGAATTAATCTCTTCCATTAAAGCGCACTTTTCCCAGCACTTATGAGTAATCTACAAGGCCATGGTTCTCTTCACACTCCAACCTAAAGGTCCCTGCTGTCTGACTCCAAATACATTACAGAGAGTTTCCTGTGCTAAGTTTTAAAGGAAAATGTTAGTTACCATCATAAAATGTAATTTGCTATTCTCCCTTTGCAGTGGTATAGGACACCTTGCCCCAAAGGTCCTCCTGGACTAATACTGGTAGAAACACAAAGGCAACTCAGAAAATGTGTTTACAAACTGTTTGGATCACCAAGGTGGAGAGTCTCTACCTACCTTTTTACCTCTGATGGCAAAACCCATTCTAAAGGGTGTGCAGAGATGACCACTGCTCTCCCATCAGCTGCCTGGTCACAGGAAGCGTATGTTCACCTTTTCTCAGAGCTGAGCAGCAGATACGCCTCTAGATTTCTGCTTTTCTGCCTGTTCACCACTCCTCTCCTGACAATTAATGCAATCTCTACTCAGTCCTCCTCATCTCCTCTAGATGCTCCAACACTGTTTGCTCAGCCTTAACAAAACATTTGCAATCTTGTGACTCCCTAGTTCCCTACATTTTGAAGGAGAGAAACTTTTTGCACAAAGAGAAGCTTTTTCATTAGAAGGAGAACAAAGTGTATAGCCAAATTCCCTTTCATCTTGGGAAAATCCATAACTGCATAATGCATAACCGGATTCTCAGGGCTTAGATTTCTTTGGGGCGTTTTTTTACCAAGAAACACTTACATAGTTCTCCAGCTTTCAAATGGGAGAAACGGGAAACACCTGCAATGAGTTCAGCAAAAAATCCTTTCACTTAGAAAGAGCTTACTGAGCAACTCGTATGATTAAAAAGCAAGTTCACTATGCTAAGAAAAAGTACGGTCCAACAATTTAAGTATTCACCTTGGTCTCAAAAAGCATGGCTCAATTCTCTGTACCACAGAATTCCTGTGGCAAGCTAGTCTTAGAGCCATGTTTTTTGAGGTATCACAAGCAAAAGGACAAGGGTCTTCTGGTTAGTGAAGTCCTTTCAAAATTCCACCGGACATGAAAGTCTAAACTGACACACAAAGTATTAAAAATATGACACTTCCTCGCAGTTCTGTCTCCTTGTGAGATGGGTCTAACGGCACCTCCCTACTTCTGAAAGGTAGATGTGAGAATAGAGGAAAAACCGTGAAGCACTTTGACGCTTTAGTAAAGCAGACCGTTAACCCACAAGCCAAATCCTAGGTGAACCTTGCATTCTGAGGCAGAGTGCAAACAATAAGAAAGCAATGTATAAAGAGCTGAGATTTTGCCTGTAAAAGGAGCGGATTTCATTGAAAGAGGTAAAGTACATTGCTGCTTTTTGAGAAATACTAGATCTGATAAGAAACTAGACTGTAAACTCCTTGAGATATAGGATCTTCTCGTTTGCCTGTACACACTGTCTTGCATATAAGGGATCTACTCTGCACTCTACGCTATGATACTACAAACAGAAATAAGTATAACTCCATTAACATTTAAGTAGTTACTGCTGGTCTACACCAATGGCTGAGCTCATTTTCCCTGAAATTTAGCTCTCAGATTAAAACGCTAATTTTTGATAGAGCTAACAACATGCTTAGCTAACTCAGGAACCCCACAGGTAGTATCTGTGGTGACGCTACTGAAGACCATTTGTTCAAGACCAAATAGAGCCAAATTCCAGCTGATCTGCCTTTTGCAGAATCAGACTTTAACAAAGGCCACACATCCAGATTACTGTTATATTTATGATTGCACTTGAAATTATTTCTGTAAAAATTCAACAATTCCACTTCTATATTTAGGAGATCTTGGATGAGCCCGCAGAACAATGACCAACTTTGGCTATCTGATGTGGAAAGAAAAGCACACAAGAATCAATTGTATGTTTAATGAAATACAAAACTCCAACTAAGCTGATATATTATGGGTGAAATTGAATATAGTAACAAGTATTGCTTTTATAAATGAGTGCTTTCTAAATGCCCCAGGGGTACAGACATTGCACAACACCTAATGTGTGACACAGCCTTCATCTAAAGGCAAGGTTATGCTAGTTCAGAAAAAGCAGGGCTGAACTGAGTTCACAGTTAAAACTGATGGTCCTCAGGCCTAAAATTTTCTGAAGTTTCTAAAGGTTGTTTTGATTTTTTTAATTCATTTTTACAGCCTATACAGGTTTATGCTCAAATCTCAGAAGAACGGAAAGAGGAGAGGCTGCTTTTATTGTTCCCCAGGCCTGAAAGTAGCTAGCCAGTCATCTCATAAGAAGCCCTCGCATGACTTCCATGCAAAAGAAATCCAAGTATAAAGAAGATAAGTACTCAGGCTTGTCAATTAAATCCTTCAACATTTTCAAAGATCTCTCAACCTTGGCAAAGGAACTGGCTTTCAATTTCTGGCAACCCACCTCATCAACAGCTAAAGCTATCAGAATTTAGATGTGAAATAATTGTCATTCATAGCAGACAAAGAAGCAGAATAATAAAAGTGAAAAACACAGGAGGAGAGCAAAGTCAAAACAGTGTTTAAATACAAAGCAATGCAGTCTGAACAAAGCTCAAAACAACACAGGAGACGGTCTGGAAAAAGCAAAGGTCTCTCAGCTTCCTGGAGTCAGAACACCTGGAATCATGGGAGACAGGATGCCTACGTGAATGCTGGGTCATCAGTGGGGGAGCTTGGGATGCTGTTCACCTCATGATAGGAAGAAAGGAACAATCTCTAATGCCAAAGGAGGATGTGGTTTTGCAGCAGGTTTTGAGTCTGTAGAGAAAGATGGAATCACTTGGCAGCAGTGGTGCAATAGCGCCTGCCTCCTTCCCAGCTCCCCATATGCCAAACATGTCTGGCACAAAAATACAAAGCATGAGAAAAACAGCACTGCTGTCCTGGCAATGGATTATGAGCTGATGCCATAGCAGGAAAACCTGAGGGAAGAAGTTAAACAGCAATACGTTCAAAAGCATAATGCCAGTTTATAATTAGAACACAACCATCTTGTGAAAGATCACTAGGCATTTTGTTCATCCCACCCAAGAGTTTATTTAGGCTGTTCTAGGTAGCAGGTCTTAATTCCACTCTTTCCAGGACAGGTGCGAAGTTTTCAATTTGCAGATTAGTAGCAGTTTGCTGAATGTGTGACTCACTTCAGCAGCTTGCTCAGCTTATATAGCTCCAAAGGGAGGCTTTGCATTTCCTGACAGCCCTATAAACCACTTTTAGAGCAAAGCCTGCATTCTCTGGAGGACAAGACGTAAGAAGTTTGGTATGAAGTGGACTGTGTTAACTAGACATTCAGGAGGGGGCTTACTGCTGTATAATAGGCTATAATTATAGTTACTCATTGGTCATCTATTGCCATGCAGGTATGGAAGCATTTTAAAAACTAGTAAGAAAAAGGAATTTCAGGTGAGAGGACTTTTTCCCAAGAACTATTCCCCTTTTTCAACTTGTTCAACTTCCAAGACCTAATCAAGTACAACATTCCCTTTACTTCCTACAACTTTACTGGTTGAACTACTGAAGCCACATTTAAACATCTAGGAAGTCCAAGACAAAGGGCAAAACTTATCACACCCCACCTCGCCATCAAAACTTGCAGTCAGATTTCACAAATGTAGTGAAATGTGGCAGCAGCAACAGGTTTTCCCATGCCAGTGGGCTAGTGCTGGCTACATGCGCTGTTCCTGCAGGGATCCACTGACACAGTTTGGGTGCAAAGGTATGAACTACTGGGACTGAAGCAAAGAGTCTTAGACTTCAAAGACTGGATCCTAAGTCAGTATGAAAGAAAAAAGAATGATCTCTCCCTGTCACAAGAAAAGACACCTAAAATCTCTTTTGAAATTCTTATTCCCAGAATGAAATCACTACTATATGCTCATGTACTCTTGACAGGAAATCCAGAACAACCAATTCATTAAGCCTCTTCCTGATAAAGGGACTTATTTGTTGCACACTTACTCAGTATTGCAAAGTTTATGCTCTTCCTACTACTAAATAAATATGCTGAGCTTGTGTTAAATTTTTTTCATATGAGTTTCATATAGATTTCATTGAGAAGGTAAAACAGCAGGATAGCTTGACTAAATCTTGAAGTCCCCATCAGAAAGAAAATACATGCTGTTTGTTGGATTCCTCCACATCCATTTAAAGACAGAATAAGGCTTTTCCTCTGCAGAAGATAATGTATGTCAGTAACAACTGGTCTTACCTGCCATCTGCAAGCTTAAACCAGTATCCAGTTTGCTGCGTGGCTTCGTGCTGATAAACAAATAACAGAGAACACACACAGTGATGATAAAAGCAAAGAGGACCACTGCTGCTATCGACAGGCCCACGAGTGCTCCAACACTAAGAGAGAAAAACAAAGAAATTAAGTGTAAAAACACTCTGGGATACCCCTTAAAACAATGGTCAGGATGGTGTCTGGAGGCTGCTTGCACTCCAGCAGGGGAGTGACTGTGTATTTTACTGTAATCTGAAGTTTAGAGCTCAATACTTAAGTTGCATAAGCTGGAATTATTTCATTGCCCTCAGAATGGTCAATGTCATTACGCAGCAGCTGAACATCTGGCCCTCGGTGACATTTCATGTTACCTATGCGTACTATTCCCAAGCCTGATTTAAACTGTGTTTATGAAAATCAGAAATAACTTCATGCCGTAACTGGCATCACTGAGATCAACAACTTCTCCAATGCAGTGCATATTCCCAGATAAGCATAATATCACATAAATATCATATGCACGCACAAAGAGGAATTCCAGAGCTCCAGGCAGCCCAAGCAAACTCCTTTTTCTCAAACAACATGACTATTAAATCTGTATTTTCCGTTTGAAATGCCATATTTATTGCAAGAAGAGCCCATTGGAGCACTCCAAGCAAAGTCCACATTTGCCACAGACTTCTCACCAAGGATGACACGCCCATAAAAAACAGGATATAAAATGTGCAAGCCATGTTATTCAATTCTGTTAGCAGCTCTGTAAAGCAGCGTGGAGTACTGTGATCACTGTTGTGCCTTTGTGTTAATTCAATAAATCTCCAATCAAGACTGGAGAAGTTTTTCCATGATCTTTGTCAGGGTAAAAGGAAAAGTAAAGATGAATTAATTTACACACAATATCAAAAGCATCAAAGGAGCAGAAACTTAATTATTCTGGAGGCCAAACACACAGTACTATATATAGATTTTATCAGTATACTACTTCTGCAGGATAGAAGCTACTTTATATTTCTCCCACAGATGCTCAGTGAGACAGTATATGTATATACAGTCATTTCTTTAGCAGCTTCCTTATTTCCAATCCTTCTTTTCAAGTCTTTTCCTAATATTCTCATGATGAAATAAAGGACTGGTTGCAATACAATCTAGCTATCATTTACTATCCTACCCTCTCCTGGGCCATTTGATGCCTTCAGCGTTCCAGTCCTCTATTCTACAGTCCATGCCAAAGATTTCTGGTGAAATTTAACAGCAGCCTTTTGGTCACAGATGAAGTGAGTCCAAGGACTGAGAATCCTTGTATTACTACTCCGGTATATTTACAATTTTGGCAGGTGTAAAAAGGACAGGAGAGAGATGAATGTCTTAAATTCTAGGAAGTCCATCCTCTAGTGATAAAAATGCCTTTATAAATCACTGCTATCAGTGAGAAGTCAATTCTACTATGGCCTTCCAGGGAGGTGAGAAGAATTGTGCTTTGGGATGTTTTTATGAATTTTACATTGAAGCTACTGCAAACCTTCTCTGCAAGTTCCCATAACACCAGTAGACAGATATGTCCATGGGGTAAACTCTTTAGATCAGTAGGATGAGAACAGATACCAGTATGACTTCAAGATGCCATTCTCATCAGTTATCGGTCAGATCCATTAATGAAGTTTGTGCAGTGTTTAGCTCCATGCACAACTAAAATAATTTGTTATCAGCAGAATGATTGGTTCTAGAAAGAACAGCTCTACCCTTATGAAAATTATTCATGGTATTTATCATCCGCATGAACTAGAGTGTCCTTGTATGTTTTAGTATATATGCACATATTAAACAAATTTTCCCTTATCATTTTTTGGCTCAAACAAAACTTACAGGCAAGCAAAATTCTGCTTAACATGGAATCTGAGTATGTCCTTACAGCCAGAGATCTCACCTGTGTTCTGGCCTCATTTTTGCATTTTCACTTGGAACACCTTGACCCAAATGGACAAAACAGAAGAAATACACTACACTAGAGGAGGCTGAGGTGAGCAACCATTGAACCAAGAAAGTTCTCCACAGCTGAATCTATTTGAGGAAGTAATACAAATCCAAAGGCTTTTCAGGGACGGTATTTGTGCTTTTTTGTCATGTCGGTACTAGCCCTATTTTAAGATTCCATTTAAATAACAGTCTGCAGTGCAGGACAAAGGAGGTTGCTCACCATTAGCCAAACATTAAGTAGAGTCAGCCATCCTAAAGCTGACCTGATCAAGTACATATTAATGATTGATTCTGTGTTTTTCTATTCAGGCATCCATTACTTCTTGGTTGAAGCTCTCCTCCATGCAGTTGTAGAAGATGACGTTAACAATACAGTTGTGTACTGTACAGCACCATGCATCTTCAGTATTACTACATAACTTATGTAAGATGCTTTGTAAGTTACAAATAGCAAAGATAAGAAAAGCAGTTCCTGAGGAACTCTTCAGTATTTCCTACTATAAGTCAAAGACTTATCATAGGTTATATGCCACTAAAAGTATTTGTCATGCTCCAGCAGCAATGTGAAAGGATCTCACCGAAAACATGGAGATCAGCATCACAAAACCAAATAGATACCCTGGATTCCACTTCCTAAATCAGTGAGAAATTAGGACTCAGTTTATACGTCCTCTTTTTAAACAATGTTTCAATACCAGATTGTTCTCCACATGCTGAAGCCATCAACCCTCTCAGAATGTATGATTAAGTTCTTTAAGGTTAATTTGGGGTTAAAGTAGGGGGGTGAGGCATTGTTTCTTAATTTATTAAATTCAGAGGAATTTAGTACGGCTTCCACAGCTCTGAACACTGAAGTCCCTTAATCACAACACAATCTTTTCTTTTTTTTTTATAGTTAAAACTGTTATCAAAAACAAAATACCAAAATAACTATGATCATTTATCATTTTTAACAATCACCCTCCTCTGAAAATAAAGACAGCCCTTCAGCACATTCTCTAAATTCTACAGCATATGCTGCATATGTATCTAGACAAGACCTTGCTAAAAACATTTTGTCATCTTCTGTCTTTACCTTAAACACTAGGTGTTCAAAGCCCACCCAGCAGTCCACGTGACAGCAGTCTACATGCCTTAGGGTGTGTCTTCAAGATCAGGCTTCTGAACAGAGACACTAAACAAGCAAGCTAAAAAGTCACTCTTGCCCACAGCTCATTAGAAAATTAAAACCTCTGCATTAACAACCCACCCACTCCACCTCCCAAAACAATGATCCAGCATAAAAATGGCAATGAAAGACTAGGGGTAACCCCAGCAGCATTTACACAATTCTTTAAACATAAGCAATGCTAAGTTTGGTAGAAGATCCACAGACCAAACAGACCTCTCCCAAGTTACTTTCTACAATACTTTTCTACACTAAAGATACAGCCATACCACACAGTTCACTAATGCTCCTACTGCTATTCCACCAAGTGCCACATACATGCTTGCAGCACTGCCACACACTCTGCACAAAGGCTTTACTGGACAGAGAGGCTACACTCTTGTCAGCAGACTCCCTAGGGCTCCCCAGGCTGCTCTCCAGGAAGCTGCTTAGTGGGTCATTGACATTTCTGTCAGGGGATGCTGAGCATCACATACCTACAGTTATTTTTAGTCCATAAAATTAGTCCATCTACACCAACAACACCTAGAAGAAATTTAAATATTGGCTAACCAGATGCAGTATGTCCACTGATAGATTAAAAGGAAGCTCATGAGTCATCTGGATCTGAGTGAATCAAATGTTTCTAATGTCATCATTGCAGTGATGCATTGTACATAGTATTTGCAAAGCAAACAAATATTCCCTGGAGATTGGAAGAATGGCCATATGGGAACAAAAGACTTGCTATTTTGGAAAGCTAAAGCAGACTCCCAAAGATCTGTACAGCTAAGCAAAGCTTGGCTACAGCTTTAGGTCACCATGGTTCTATGGGTATTAATTCATAGAGCATTTTGAATAAAATCTATACTTGGCCTGTCAGAGTTTTAATCAAATATGTAATATTACATGAAACTTATAAAAGGTACTGTAATGTTATTTGATACTGAAAGAAGCCATTAAATTGATAAAATAAAACTTAATTGAACAGTGACAAAAATAATTCTAAATTATTTTAAAACAACGAGAAACAAAAAAGGTGCCGACTGAACCTAACTGCATCACAGTTCAATACAATTGCTACATGCTCAGTATTTCTCCCCTTCCACTCTGCTTTGGAGGTAAAGTAGATGTCATGATGACTATATGTACATGCGCAACGCATAGCTCTGAAGGGCAAGTGGTTCAGTGTTTTGCTCACTATTGTTTTACAGCATCTGTGTTTTGTGGTTTCAAAAGCTGCATAACCTTCTGGCGAATTCTGTACACTCCTGCCTTTTCCTAATGTGCCCTTCTCTGTTCTATGGGCTCCTGACGGCTGCAAGAGACAGAAAAACCACAACTTTCACTCTTCTTTGCTGAAGTCAGCTTTTCAATAAATGTGTAAAGGGAACATAGGCTGTTCCAACCAAAAAAACCCGAACAACTATACTATTTGATTTTAAGTACCAGCAAAAAAATACAAAGAATAAGTGAGAAATAAATATTACAGATAATAAATTCAGGGGGAAATATGACATGTGCCAGAGTTCCTCAAAGGTCAATTATTTATGGCTGTCCAGCTGCTCCTAGTACAGCGGGTGTTAGGATGCAGCGGGTGTTAGGATGCACTCATCTAACACTGCAGTTTTTGCAGGAGTGGGAGGGGAAAAGATGGTTCCATTTTGCTAAGGGATAGTGCAGTATATAGCTCTAACTGTAGTACAGGCAGTAGTGATTAGGCAAAAAAAGAATAGCATAGGCCTGCAAGTGACTATTGCTTCAGGTTGCCTAGGCTGCTGGTTTCTCCATGAGCTGCTTCCATCAGAGCTGGCTGCCAAGTGGTCTGGCAAACATGTCTCCCACAGCAGGAAAACACACAAGAGATACATGCAATAGCTTCCTGAAATTCTACCTAGTGTATCACCAAAGAGAAGTAATCCCTGAGATACCACCAACCGCTTGGTGGTGGGTGCGTTCAGTCACTGCTTTCAAATTAATGGGGGGAGTCAAGCAAACGAAGATTTAAGACGAGAAACTTAAAAAGCTCTGGAGTAGTCATACTTCTCAGACCCAGAAAATCTTTGTAAATGAAGATCATTCAGAGACATGCTTCATTAAAGCCTCTCATGGGATTCAGTTCTTTGAGGTACTTTCTGAAAAGATCAAGCTTTAACAGTCTCTACTACAACGTCTCATGCAGATGCAAGAGCTAGATATCATCTTAATCTTTCAGTAGTTCTCCCATGTTGAGAAGGCTTCCAGTGACCAAACCAGTCAAAGACTACACCAAAAAAAGTCATATAACATTAAAACAGTATGGGTATTTGATGAGAAAAAGTGTAAAAAAGGACACTTGAGGATATCTTCTCACATCAGAGAAGCTGAGAAATTCTGTGTCAGTCACAGCTGCGGATGGCTGGGAGATTCCCACATTCAACCCACTATCTGCACCAGACAAACCAGATTTTAAATAATTATACACTAAATATTAGACCAGATAAATTAAAGTAAGCCTGCAGTACTGGATAACATTCTCCAAGAGCCCTGAAGGAATTCATATGTGAAATTGCGAAACTGCTGGACAGGGCATGCAACCCATCATTATGTAAGGCCACCCTGCCAGAGGACTGGTAGGCTGGGAGTGTAACTCCAACCTAAAAATGGGCTGTAGAGGGGAACTCAGGAACTACAGACTAGTAAATCTGACTTCCATCCCTGGCAAGACAGAAAGGTCTGTAAAAAAAGGAGTAATATCCCTAAGCCAAGAGATAAACACAATGTCAGGGCGCTGAGTGCACCTGGGCTGCACGGGGTTGCAGCTGACCTTGGCTATTATCCCCAAGCCACGATGCCCAGGCCTGCCCCGCTCACCTTACCTGGATACGAGGGACAGGTCCTTTGATGGTGAAGCCACTACCCCCATCCACCTTGTTACCACACTCTGCTCTCAGGAAGCTTCTGGCACTTGCTGCTTCCTGACAAAAAAATCTTTCATTAAACAGTCAGCATTACTATGGGGGGAAAATACTGCCTTGTTAACCTGCTGGAGTCTATGAGCTGTCAATAAGCAGATGCATAAAGGAGCCCAGCAGACGGAGTTAGATTTTTCAAAAAGCCCTTGACAAAGCCCCACACTGAGGGTGGGACTAAAAAGACTGAACTGACACAGCATTAGGGAAAAGGTTCTGTTACAGGTTCCAGTCTGCCTAAAAGAATATGGAACAAAGCACAGGGCTAAGTGGTCTCTTTTCAGTATAAAGAAAAGTCACCAGAAATCAGTGCTGAGACTGATTTTATTCAGTGTCTTCATCTGTGACCTGGAAAAGAATGAAATCTGAGTTTCTGACGATCCTAAGCCCCTACACGCGATCAAATGCTATGAGGGCGAAGAATGCTACAAGACTTGCAGAAAACTGAGTGCGCAGGCAAAAGTGATGTAAATGAGCTTCACTGTACATAACGTAATGTATAAACAAACTAAACCAAGCCTGGATGTCAATGAACTCAGAACTGGCAGTTCTGAACTCAAGAAAAGTTTTAAAGTCATCAGTGACAGCTCACTGAAATCACGGAGTCAGTGTGCACTGGCAGCCAAAGACATCAACAAACTGTTGGCCACCAACAGCAAGGATTTTGAGAGCAAGACCAAAGGCAGCATCTTGCCACCATGGAAAATCTTGCCAGACCCAAATCTTGAGCACACAGCTCCAGATTATACACCTCTAAGAGCAGTGCTGTGCAGTGAAAAATGGTATGGATGAAAGGCAACTAAAATGATCAGTGGGACACAGCATCTGCCACAATGGGAATCCAAAAAGACTTAAGACTGTTCAGTTTGGAGAGCTGAAAGCTGAGAACTGGTGCACCAAACGCTTACAAAATTTTGAACATTGTGCATAAATTTAACATGCAGTTTTTGTTTGCCAAGTCTCACAATACTACTACTAGAGGGCACTCCAGAAAACTAGTAGGAAACAGTATAGAACAGATAAAAGGATGTATCTTTAAACAGCAAGTAGTGACTGCTGCCACCAAGGCTGCAGAAGCAGAGAGCAGAAGCAAGTCTAGAAAGGGATTAAACAAAATTAGGGATAACTAGTCCATAGAAAGCTAACGAAAGCACCATGCAGAGGTGGACTAACACCTTGCCACAGCCAGCCTGGACGAAGAGCCTGAGGGGAGCCAGGCACTGCCAGCAGCCGGGCTGGCGGCGTGCAGCTCCCGCTGGAGATCCAGAGCTACATGGACCCTCACACTGACCCAGGAGAGAACAAGCCTGACTATCTGCCATCTTCCAAGAGTAAGTGATGTAGTGCTGGAGCTTACCACACACAGAAAAGTAGCTAAAGTCCTTGGGAACTTTATGCAGGCAGCGGCTCACCCGTGGCGCCCGCCGAGGGCCGCTCCCCTCACCCGCGGGGCCACCGAGGGACGCTCCCCTCACCCGCGGAGCCCGCCGAGGGACGATCCCCTCACCCGCGGAGCCCGCCGAGGGACGATCCCCTCACCC
>JAVJGI010000032.1:28831119-28850905 GCA_035590275.1 Ibycter americanus | reverse complement strand
CGCCGCGGCCCCCACTCCCCGGCCCGAGGGTCGCCGCCCGCGGGAGCCGCCCGCGCCCTGAGGTGAGGGAGCGAGCGGAGCGCTTCCCGCCCTTGGCAAGGGGGGAGAGGGCGGGGGGGCGCTTGCCACCCCCCGGGTTGCTCACCTCAAAGGCAGCACCCCCACGTCTCTCGCTGGGGCTTGGCTTTCCCTCAGCGCTCGGGCCCCCGTCGGGGAGGGACTTTGGGGGTCCCCCTCACCCTCGGTGGGGTCTCAGGACAGCCAAAGCAAGGAGGTGGCTGAGAGGGGCCACACCTCAGCTGGGCCCGGGACCCCTCGGCTTTATGAGAGGTAAAAACTCCACGTAACATTTAATGCTTCTGAGAAACCAGTCTCCTACTCTTTGAGGGCATTTCCTTTTAGTATTTTAGACCACTTCAGGAAAAAAAAAAAATACGGGGCCTAGGCAGTTATTCTGTTACCTGTATGAAAGAGCCTTTCCTGAGGGAAAGGTGGGTAGGGCTCAGCTCAAGATAACGCACATGCATGTCATTTGATTCATGGAATGAAGGATGATAAAACTGTCCCAGACAGCAATGGTTAGACACTACCCCCTCCAGGGACTTGTTCCTCAGTCAGTCTCCTCTCTAGGTTACGAGAGAGCCTGGATCAAGTGCTTTGCCACACAAGTCACCTTCTCAAGGAAAAGTTCAGGTTTTAGAGAGAAAGTGAAGTTGTACCATATCACTAGAGCTTGAACTAATAATACCACATTAATTCAACTAACACTTTACATTTTAATTTCACAGGTCTTGCCTTGAGATCACCTCCAGGCAAGTGTGAGTTTCGTGCCTTCTAGCAACAGCAAGAACCAGGAGTGATGGCAGCTGAGGGAGGGGCAGTGTCCTCACCGACCAGGGCACAGTCCTGCAGGATCTGAACATAGCCAGGCTGGTGACAGTGACAGGCACCATCAGCAGTGCCACGCAAGGTATGATACTGAGTACAGTCCAGGGTCCATCCAGGAAAGAGAACAGGAGGCAATAACCTACAGCACAGGTTGAAAGTTCATCCAGGAAGACCAGTAAGCAATTCAGGCCAGCCAGAGACAGGACTGAGCGCAAGCATACATCTGGCATAGTTTAGGGAAGGTCATGTGGCCCTGGCATGAGCTTAAATGTGATTCCTGGACCAGTGAGCAGAGGGGTGTGGGTGTTTTGAGGACCCAGGTGATGCTGCTGGTCAGGGTCTGTTAGCGTTCACTAAGAGCCATAACACTGAGATCTTCCAGTACTACATACAGTCCCCCTGCATTAGGGTCCTTGACTGTACTTGCTAAAAAGTATAAATATTCTTCAGTTGCTTGGTTGATTTTGTGAAATCAACCCTGACTTAGACTCTGACTGAATTTCTGAATTCATTTCAATTGGTGCTATCTGCTGAATTACAGATTTGCCTTGCTAATCTTTAGATTAGTATGAATAGCCAGGGAAAATTCAAATTGCTCAACTGTTGGGTGCCTTAAGGTTGAGCAAATTGAGAATTTGACTTTAAGGACCTCAAAAACAGGCTCAGCACTTGATGTTGCACACTACACAAAGTGCACAGAAGAATGACGGTGATGTGGCTGGAGCGAAGACTCTGGAAAAGGAGAGACTAGGAGGAATCAATTAGTTATGTCAATAGTGCCACTACGTGTTAGGATTTAATCATGACTCTTGTGATACTTGAGGTCTTTTGTAGAGACCAATCTCCTGGTCATTTGATTCAGAGCAAGTTTAATTTCAATACAATATCTTAGTCTTTCAAAGACATAGGGACTGTGTTTCAGTGGTTCAGGAAAGAGTCTCTAGTGAGGGAAGGGTGGGTGAATCTCAGCTCAAAAGTGGTCAGTTGGCTGGCCAGATAGTGTGTATGCATCAGCTAATCAACATGTGACATGGTTGAAACAGAGCAGTGTATTCAGAATTTATTGCTGAAGGATTGACAGACCCACAGACAGCATAGGTGTATACACCTTGTTCTCTAACTAAGTTAGGTTAAGACATGCCAGAAAATCAAAATAAACAAAACGAACCCAAATACAGTGGCAAATGTCATGGTTTCGGAGACTGACTCAGGTCTTTGTGCGGCTGCCGATACCGTGTTCAAAAGGGAGATCTCATGTAAGTCCTACAATTTCCCAGATGGAGGAACATCTAATTCCAGTCTAATAGGTATTTGTCTTTTGAAATATCTTTATGCACCTCATTCAGTTGCTAATAGCTATTTTCTTCCAAAACGTGAATTTCGATCCTTGTTTTTCTTTCTGATTGTCTTTATCCCTCTGGGATTTTTTTGCCCATCTTATCCTTTCTTTATCTGTTTCCATTGAGATTCTGTTCATACCAGAATTCAACAACCATGGCAAAAAGAGATTGATCAGGGAGTCAAATCCAGGGGTGGATCAATTCACATTTTAACTGAGTATTCCTAAATCAAGTGGTCAAGAGATGTTTAGGAATATAGGACATTCTCAGTTATTTTTGTATTTAATATTGTTATTTTACTTCTGGAGATTTTTCTCTTATTACTTAGAACTCAGATAACAATTTCCTACTCAGAATTATTACTACACTGAACTGGAACAAATAAAATTACTTACCACAGTTTTATACTCAGTCTTACACAATCTTCCATTTATACTTACTGAGTAGAAGATAGATCTGAGTCGGAGTTGGAGTAAGGGTGGATTCTTTCTCCAAACTTAATGGAATTTGGCTTCAAAGAAGCCACATGTTATGAAGTGTCAAAATCTTTTTTTTTTTTTAATCAATCAGTATACTCATTTATATCATGCAATTGTTTTGTACTTGCCTTGATTCTTGGGTGATAATAATTAGTGTGTTCTGTTGTCCCTATTATTTGGAATGATTTATATGAAACATTAGAAATTAACTGAGTTACTACCTCAGTGACTGAATTAACTATGTAATTGCTGGAGGACTGAAATAAGAAAACATTCTCTTTTCAGACATTCAGAAACAGGACTTGAAGCGAGAGTGGGAGTCTCCTCACTGACCAGTGGATCATGTGCATCATCTTTTATGTCAGAAGAAAACCACATGACCTTGTTTTCCCATTCCAATTACAAAACACAGACCTCTTCTTCCGGTAAGAGCTAGTGGTTTGGATCTCATAAAATATGTTGCCCTCTCTTTCTTTCTCCACTACTGCCAATATCCATTTAAGTTACTACACAGATGCCTGCAACAGTTCTCTCTGCTGACTGAGGAGTGTGTTTCAACCCAACAGTGAGGTCATTCAGCTTTCAGAAAAACGCACGCAGATCAAAGAGTTTTTCAGGACATGTGTAAGTAAGAGACAAATTATCTAGATAATTCAGGAGCAGCTTTCAGAACTGTATCCAAAACAGGATGGTTCTGTTCTCTGAGTGCTGAACTATCATCCTTGTGAATACGAGTCTCTTTTGCTGTGAACTCTAGCTCTACCAAGTCTGGTAAAACCTGCCAGCTTTCTCAGATGCCTGCAACCCAGCCTCTTCTGCAAATCTTTAACTGACTTACTGGTATATCATATTCAATTCCAAGAGATTGTTTTGGCTGTACTTAAAGCCCCTTTCCAAAACACTTGGTGCTGTGGAACTGCATGTTTGGCTTTCTATTTCTTGGAAATAGAAATAGAAAAACAACTGTTTTCAAGCCTTCCCAATGCAGTCATAAACATAAATATATGTGTGCTGCACTATGCAATAATTAAAACAGTAGCAATTCTTGTAATCATTAAAAAGAATTGTAATCATATAAACTATAATTAATGTGAAAAGCGTACAGCCTCTTGTTTAATTATCTGACTCCACAATATACTGGTCAGCAGAACTGGGCTGGTTTAATTTTCCAGCAACTTAAAAGCGTTGATCTGGCTGAATACAGCTTAGAGCAAAGGAGACTTGAGGAAGAAGCTAAACCTTTTGATTTAGCCATTTTCTTTGGAGACAACTCAAAGTGAATTGTACCTCTGCATTGACTGCTACTTAAGAGCTGAGAACAAATGTTCATAGTAACAGTTATGGGACACATTTCTACCAGCCAAACTTCTAAGAAACAGAAAACTAATTATCAACTACCAATAGAGCTGTCTGGATCAGCACCAGTCCTCATCCGCAGACCTACATGGAATGTTTTTCCTTAAGAGCATAGTCTAATTATTAATAGGCAAAGAGCTGCATAAATTACCTTCAAAAGTAATCTGGTGGTAAATTATGCAATTAAACAAAATTGTCGTGCTAAGATGGTGTAACTAGCCTGATTAGGAGCAACAGCTCAAACTGACATGAGGGTGAGTGTAGACACCATATTTTATCACACATGAGTAGTAGGCGCTTCAGGAAGGCAGATGACAGCATAAGGTTCTAAACTGAAAGAGGAACAGAAGTTTAAGGGGTGCATACTTGCAGTACAGTGAGATGCTGTCACTCAGAGGACTAAAAAGAAAGACTGATGCTAGGAGCATTATAAAGAGGAGTATCTGCTTTAGCACTGTGTTATTTGACTCGTGCATTAGTGAAGGTCTGAAATCTGTCAAGAGGATATGATACATCTTGGGTTATGCTCTCAATTCAACTGACATACAACTGTAAGCAAATTGTTTTCACTGTGTGTGCTTCATTGTAACTCTCCATAAATTTGTTACAATGATGGAGTTGTCTGACACTTGTTTACAAAAGTGTTTGTGTTTTGAGATCCTCTCTGTGAAAGTGAACACATGTATAAAGTATCATTATGATTTTTTCATGTCACTCTAGAGCCAACCAGTTTTTCTAGTCATTTTAACTCTTTTTCATGCACGTTATTCTTTAATTGATCCCCCCAGCCAATATATAGCCTAGATTTTGCCTTTATACTGTCTCTGCTTTTCAGAGCTAAATAATGAAGAAGGAGAAAGTAATTTTGAACATCAGGAAGTAAGAAGAGGTTTCAGTCAAAATTTAAAGGAACAGGGAGAATCAGTGAAACAGTTAAGTATACAGATCTATTTTAAGTATTGACACTGGTAATTTTGAAGTGAGGATGGAGCTCTGATAAGTAGTTTGTGTTTGTATGTGTAATGGCCTCAGTATCTAGAGTGTTTTATGTGCTGTCAGAATAATGGCTCACTTAAGCAAATCTTACCCTTTTACACTTACTTGTCTATCTAGAAATAGAATAGTAAGACGAATAATATAGTTTCCAGCAATGAACCTAGACAATATCTTGACTGCAGTTTGCCTTGGTGGAGTGGTTTTCATTTCTTTTTCCTGTTCAGAGGGGAAAATTCTTTGTACTCAGCTGAGCTTTAGGCACAGAAATGGCATGCTCCTTACTTAACAAAATCTGCAGTGTGACACTGCCTCAATCATTTAACTTTGCTTTTATTTACCCTGCTTGTAAAATATAATTATTTGTAATTTTAGAGATACAATTATATGAGGAGGATACAAATTGTAAAGGATTCTAGCAAGTATGTCGTTTCTGCATGTAGGGGATGATTATGGGGATAATTCTGAAACTGATTTACCGAACTGCAAGGAAGTTAGAAATGATGGGCCTGTTATTTCAGACCATTTAAGCAAGATAGCGCTTGTAAAACATGTAAGTTACTTGATCTTTTCAGCATTGATTCTACATTAATACACAAAATAGGAAATTATAGATTCATAGGCTCATAATGAATTGTCACTTTCTATCACACAGTTTGAATTTACCCTGTCTGAAACTGAAGATTCGAGAAAAAGACCTTAAGAAAACAGGTATGGAGAGTTGACTTCTAGATATCAGTGAAGAAATAATACAGTAAAACATCTTCCTACCATTTTCACTGTAAACTTGAACTGAAGCTTACTAGTTTTCTTCATTTGCTTCAGCCTTTTAGACTAATAATTTAGATTTACTCCTATAAAGAGTGGTTTTTAAAAATCAGATGCTGATTTGTTATACAATTATATCAATACTTTTTTACGTATTTTTGTGTGGCTTGACTCAGAGTCCTTTCTCTCACTTGGCCATCATAGAGAACTCTCATAATTCAAAGAGATTCAGATATCAATAGCAGCAATAACTCTTCCTTCTTTAACCCTCCCACACAAACTATCTTTATATTTTGGGTGTAGGGGCAAACATTATCTATTGTTAAAGCTCTGCAGCAAGAGAGAGGCTTTTTACAGGAACCCGTTCACAATTGCTTCTTATCTTACCAAACTTTATCATTGGGATTGAAGTCTTCTGCCCTGTGTTTCTGTCTCCTACTAACTGGTTTTTCTGTAGTTTCATTCGGGACTATGTTGTGAGGCTGGAAGTCATGGAAGGGAGACTGAGACTGAATGAGAAATCAAAAAAGAGAAACAGGACACCAGTGAAAGGGCTGATGGAAGGGAGCTGAAAACAAAGAAATGGGAGGGAGGTCTGAAGGCTGAGGTGGAGGAGTAACAGCCCACCCAATAAGACAGGAATTGAGTGAAAGATGTTAAGGCCAAAGGTTTGGGCTCTGACCCAGCCTGCAGTAGGAAACTGGAACTGGCATGAGAAATACAAGGACCAGGGGCTGGGATTTGGTAATTAAAGAGAACAGGGCTAGGATGAAGAGATGGGAGTGACCAGAGGGAAACTGAAAGGACAAGGCAAAGAGGACCAGGCTTTGGACTAACATGAAGAAGTCTGTGCTTGCTAGAGGTCATTTACCAATGAAGCTGGGAATAGAACCCAAGTTTCCTGCTCACCCCCCTTCCTTTTCTGTCAGCAAATATATTTAAAACCTGTGGGAAAATGTGTGCTTCATTTAGTTCTCTTTCACACATATGATCACAATGACTTATTTCTTTAATCCATGTGGCAAAATTCTGTATGATAGTTTGAAATATTTCAGATGACTCATGTGGTTGCCAATATGAAATTCCACTCTTGTTTTCTCTATTTTTTTTTCAAATATAAGAAATTGCATATACAAAATTACATTCAAAGGCTATTAGGTTACTCAGAATTTAGAAATGCCAGACTTACAGCTAATAATATGATCACACACTATTTTTTAAGAGATTCCACCTCATTTGGCAATGGAGTTTTTAAGGATTTTATTTTCTTACTCTTTTCTAATGCATGGTCAAAAGTTTATCTACTGTATGTTAACCATACCTACTCTGAATACAGAATTATTTCCATCGTGGTTTTTTGGTAATGCTTATGACTGCTTCACAGGTACAGATTCATTTTTCCAGTGCCCTGTGAGATGAGGAGACGGGTTATTTATATATTTTGCAGGTACAATGTTTTGTTACATACCTGTCTCTCACAGCTGACTCCAGAGGCACGGATGTCTATTGCATGTCTCAATAGTTTTTCTTCTTGTAGGAAAGCTGAGGAGACATACTTACTGTTGGTAAAATGCATGAGATCCTCGAGCAGAAAATTATAGAAAAGTTCAAAGTATTGCTTCTAATTACTACAACATTTTATTAACATGAAAAAACATTATTACTAACCCTGGAAAGGGGACTTTTCTGTCTCTCACTTGGCTGACATCTGGAATGCGTTTTTCCTCTGCATTTAAAAATGCATTTTAAAGGTGTTCTCATTTTTTAAAAAAGTGAAGATACTGCAAAATTCCATAAGCAATTAGAATCATAATAGAAGTGTCAGTTCAACCTCCTTATTGATGGCAGTGCTCTAAATTGGATGGGGAATAAGTCACATAGCATATTCCTTCTTGGTTCATGTACTACATGTATTTACAGGAAGATGGGAATTTGGACTTCCCACTCCTGAAATTGTTGTGTTAGTCACAAGCAATGACATGCCTTTCTTAACTATTGTTTTCTTGAAAGAGCTTCAGTTTTATTTTCAACCTGTAAAAGCTCATTTTTATTCCTCTTTTCTGGTGCTGAATGTGAGTTTGTTTTCCATCTTTGGAACACTACTTGATTTGGAGATGCTGTAAAGAGAATTATTTTCCATAGCCCTTCTGCCTTTGGCTGAAGTTAGAAAGCTTTATTGAGTTTCAAATCCCTTTTCACTTCAGCAGTGGAGACAAGGAGCAGTTGTGCAACATAATCTGTCCTGATAATCCAAGGGAAAGATAAAAAGTATGTTCTTATTATGAACACCTAACATAGCCTATGATTTGATAAGATGGTTCATAACATTAAACAAATATAGACTACTAATAATAACTAGTTCTTAAATAGTTTTGTATGTATTTGAGATACTACAGGTCTTTCAACACAATTACATTTGCACAATAGTTACTAAAATACAACTGAGGCATGCGTTTGTTCTCTCTTAATCTTACATATCCATCCTTAACAGAGCACCTCATTACCGCACAGTCTGTAATGGATGGAATTACTTTTAGTAATAGACTAGGCCTTTTGAAGCTGGCCCAGGTGAGCTGTTAGTCAGGTCTCCACCTTGTCAGTCCTGGTTTGGTGAAATGGTCACCCGGTAGATCTCAGATTAATGATTCATTTGATCTGTGTTAGTCTTAGTACCAAGATGTTCTCTTAGAAATTGGATGAAGTGATATGCTCTATTATATCTGTTCATCCTAACCATCTTCTAGATATTACTGTCCACTTTAAAACAGTTGGCAGAGCAGCCTGAGCATGCTTCAGCGCTGTCTCAATACACAGCTTTCCCTCATAGTTCAAATAGCTGAGGAAGGCTTTTTAAAATGTCAGGTGGCTTTGTGTTGGTCTGGATGAGGAATGCTCACATGCCTTTGTAAGGAATGCTTTTTCTCTGGCAAAGAAAAGAAATAAGCTGCAACAACTTCTTAAGCTGCTCCAGTTTGATTCATATTTGCTGCTTGACCCTGCTAAATCACTGAAGAAAAAAATTTGTGACACAGAATGAGCAGTAAATAAATATTAGAGCTTCATAGATGACATATTCAGTCACATCAGATGCTTCCAAAATGAACTGCTGTTAGTCTCTCACTAGCTGTCTGGGAACCACTTCTCATTTTGGTTCTCTTGGGAGTGTTTGTATATAGAGATCAAAAATATGTGCCAAAAGCTTAAAACTCACCTTAGTTCATTCTCTCCAAGTCTTGGCTGAGGTTTGTTGGTAGGATCATTGGAAAGAACCATTCATACTGTCCTGCTCTGATGATACATCAAACTTCAGTTTTCAAGACTTTTAGGTTGGGACTTCCTTGTCAAATTTTTCAAGGTACTGATTAAAATGAACATCCACAGTCCAGACAACACCGCTTGCTGAGAAGCATTGTGTGCATGAGAAGCCAGCCCTGATTTCTGTCTCACACACCTGGCAGAGGTCCTCTGAGAATCTAGAGACTCCCTGGGATCTTTGGCTGTCTGGTGTCCTCTGCTTGTCATCTTCAAGCAGCATTCTTGTTTTGAACATTTGACCACCAATCTTATTTGTGTTTTTTTCTTTTTCTTTTTTTCCTTAATGTTTTGCTTCTGGGCTCTATGTGCTGCCTCTAGGGTTGAAAGATAATCTTTTTGCCCTCAGTAAATCTAGTGTAGCCACAAACAGGCTGGTATCCTGTTTATCAACGTCTCTCCAGCACTGGTCGAAGTAATTTCCTCTCAGTCTGAGAAAAAAAGATTTGACAGAGAACCTGTCTGAAACCTGGAGGGGACTTTCTCAATTTTCTCCTGAGTAAAATACTTCTGTCTACTTTTCTCCACTTCTTATGGAGAAATAGGATCTCCAACGCCTTCCTTCACATAGTCCTTTTATTTTGTATCTTGTGCTCCCCTAGTTCATTCCTGATTGTCTACTTCATCTATCTCAACTATGGCAGATGTGTGGCTCAAGAAGAGACAAGAAATTGGCTTTTCAACAGAGTACTTCTTAATCAAATTTTGTCACCCATCTGTTTGACATCCATTTCGGTCAGCATCTGGAAGAAGTTGATGAGCAAGTGCCAAATTCCAACATACACATCTGCCTTTAGTTGTCCATTCTTTCCTGGCCAGCCTGAGATATCAAAGGAATAGGGATCTTCCACATGAGATCTTGTCTGCTTTCCTGGAATTAAAAAATTTTAGCAATACATACCACCAGTATTTTCACAGGAATTGTTTTTTGACTTGAGGAAAAAGGTACTTAAGCACTTCTGTTGCAGAGGAAGTGAGAAGGTTAATAGTTTGGGGAAGTGCCATACTGAAAGGTCCAAAGCCTGAAAAGGAATGTAGGGCATATCTTTATAACTCTTTCATCGGAGTTAGGCATCACAGATGTGTTATGCATTAGCAAGGATTAAGATCTGGTTTAGTGTGTTCACCAATATAATATCAGGTGTAGTTTTTCTTCCAGCCAAGACTAAACCAATGCACCTTTAATGAAGTCTATGACATTCATCATTTTCCATACATGGAATTTGCACCAGGGATTTTGACAGGAATTGTTTCTGTATTGCTACTGAAAGGGAATGTATCAGTGCAGCTCACTGTCCAGGACATGATGAACATCTCAATGGAAGTAGTCAAAGCAGAATCAAGCTAAATTATCTTAATTTACAGCAACATTGCTGTTTGTCTTATGGAAGAGAATGTAATTACTTCATTTGTCTGTTGCCATCTATTTGTCACTTTAACTGCTGCCAAATCGATCAGCTTTTACATGACAGAACTTGCTTTCTCTTTTTAGGTTAACTAAAGGTGATAGATAAATCTGTACAAATCTGGAAGCAGGAGATTAAGTTTCATTCACTTGTTATATGCTTTTGGGAAAATGGTGTCACCCACACGCTTAGTTGCTTCATCCACAAGATCAATATCAAGCCCTTTTTCATGACATTGTGAGGTTTCTGAGTCTCAGTAACAGAATACAGTCATTATCATCCATAACTAAAAATGTTCCACTTTACTATTCCTTATTATTACCATAGTTCCTCCATCAGTAACAAACATTCTTGTTGGTTTTTGTCTCCCTAAAAATATTAATGTTTTGAACCTCATTACATTCAGTACATATTAAATTTAGAATCAGGCACATACTGTTTCTCAAAAAAATTGGAAAAGCTGTGTTCTAAAATTAAAAAAAAAGGACAACTATTTGGGTTGGGAGTTTTTTTGGTTTTTGTTTGCCATAACTAGGGATGGATTTGAAGGTTAACAAAAAGATCAGCTGAGAAATTGCTTTTCTATTGGCATAAGTAAGAATCCATCCTACCGGACAAAGATTCAAGTCTTAATTGTTCACAAAATAACTGTCCAAATAGCCTAAATTTATGAAGGCAAGGCAGCTAAGGCCTGGTTGGTGTTAAACAATAATTACATAATCTGAATTGTAAAGAACAAGGGATTCTTAGGTGAGGACAGGACTGTAAGACTTGTCTTCAGCTGTGAATTCTGCATTGATTCATAAAAGCTAGATCTTATTGAACAGAGTTGTGTATAGCTACCTAATCATTGAGTCAGTGGAAAAAGGCTACAAAAGAGACTGATGTCACCTTATCACTTTTGATCATGGATGTTTGCTAGCAGTCCATGTTGATTCATTTCATATTAACAAGTTCTCTAAAGCAGCACACAAATGTTTTTCCAAATCAGCTGGTTTAGTTACTGGAGAATGCTCCCATCTTGCATATACACAGCTTTGTAAACATACATATGACATGAAGCCTCTTTGCTTCAGAGCCAGTGCAATAACTCTGTTAGCTGTGAGTGCACATATATGAACATGATAAAATCATGCAGTTTGAGTGATTCTGCATGCTTCTTTTTACTATTGACTTTAAATCAGCATTTGTACCAACGTAAAGAAAGATAAAAGAGGATGGATTTTCAGGTTTATTTTTATTTGTTTCACTGGTTGCTATTGTATAATTGAATTGCATTTTTAATTTCACATTCAAAATGTTCAGACTGAGACACAAGCACTGATCTGCCTATTCCAAAGGAAATTTGAATTTTTAACTCTTTATAGGTCTAAAATTCAAAATTCTTATCACACTAGACTTTTTTACATCAGAAGCTCCCATTCAAAATTCTAATCTCTTTTCTGCTTCAGAATAATGCCTATAGGAAATCTGTAATGGTTTTATATCACAGCAATTTGTTCTCAGAAGGTCTGAGATCTTGGTTGTTTGGGTTTTTTTTTAAAAAAAGACATGCAAGAATTGTGGTTGTATAAACATTTAAAGCCAGAATCCTATATAAAGCCAAACACAAGTTGTAATCTTCCTAACCTTTAAGGCTTTCCACATTATCTCTTGGCTGCAGAAATTTTGAAAGCCTAACCATACTACAAAAGTAGCCCTTATCTCTGGAAATTCTCCAGGTTTTGAGGCAAAATGTGAATGAGATCATATCAGCAGTATGGAAATAAGTGTTAAGAACTTTGTGGGCTTTCTTTCAAAACAATGCAGTGTCATCTCATTGCTTGTATTTAAGTCTTGCACCAATTATTATAATAACTTTAAAAGTAGTCATCTTCCACATGAGAATGTAAAAGGAAGAGAAATAACAAGTGTACTGGTTCACTGCTGCAAGCCTATGCCAAAAGCAAACCTCACGTAACAGTAGAGTGCTGAGCATTCATTAGTTTTCTGGAAATAATGAATGTTTTACTGTGGCCAGTTTGTTCCTTTTAGAAACTAAACCATTTGGCTCATAAATTAAGGGCTGAAATTTATTTAGAATAGTAATAACAAAGTCAGTCTCCCACCATGAAGTCACTTTTCGATGACTCACCACCTAGTCCCAGAGACGTCATCCTACTATTCAGAATAGGTAATTAATGCAAATAGGAAAGGGGACCAGTAAGTGTAATACTAATTATAAGAGATGGTGTATGTATTGAGGGGTTTTTAACTTATTTTGGAAGCCACAGAAGTATATGAACTAAGATTGCTAACCAAACTATATTGATAATGAGGTGCTAGAAGCACAACTGACTGTTTTTTCAAATGTTTTTTATTTCATTATTCCCCAGTTGCTGTGGCTTAAGATGATTTTGGTTCCTGAGAACAGCTGATTTCCTGCAATTCTGCCATTCAAGCTGATAGAGATCTGCAAGAAAGTGAGTTTATAACTGGTTTAGTGATGTAATAGCCAAAGAAAGCCAAATCTCTATAGATGCTAGGCACTTGGCCCATCCAACACATCTATGTAGCTACTGCTAGTATACAGCTTGCTTTGTTTCTTGGTTTACGACTGGCTTTGAGCAACCTGGTCTAGTGAAAGGTGTCCCTGCCCATGGCAGGGGGAGTGAGACCAGATGATCTTTAAGATCCCTTCCAACCCAAACCACTCTATGACTCTATGATTGTATTGTATTTTTTGAGCACCAGCTTCCGTGTAGGATGTTATTTCATGCACTTATTACTTAACTCACAAATACTTTGCATAGTATTATCAACTACTAAATGAGAGCAAAATAGGATTATAGACTGATTAATTCACATGCTTAGTATCAGAAAGGAGACATTTACAATGCAAGAAGCAAAGTCCAACACTGATAATACCAGGTCTAGACATCACATAATGCAGAAATCTGCAGCAGCTTTTTCACATGCAGTGGTTTAGTACATACATAATGCTTTCAGAAGAAAGAAGAAAATCATGTGTGTCTTTGACAAAGCACTGAGTCTCCAACAAGGAGTTTAGAGTATAGCTTATTTGGAAGGATCAGTCTATCTACTAGGCTGCATTTCAGCCTAGTAGGTATTACTTTAAGCAAGGATTCTTCAAGGGGATTTTCAATAAGTATTAAAGTGCTTAGAAATGGTGTTTTGAAGGATATAAGATAAACAGAGACAAGTATTCACTGTAAGACTGGGATGCACAGTAAACTCAGCTAATTTTTGTTCATTGATATCATCATCAGTAGCAGTTATGGAGTTTGCATATCAGGTATAGAATGTCAGGAAGAGCCTGCCTTAAGACAGATTAATGAGAAATATTTTTACCTTGATCCTGGCCAACTGAATTTCAGCTACATCAGTGGAATCTTTCTTTCTAGCAGAAGCAGAGGAGGAAGGTGAGGCTCATGTCCTGAGTTTTATGGCACAAAAGCATGGCCAGAGTGTTCTTTGAGATCCAAGTCAGAATGATTCCACCAAGTAAGAGTAGTCCATTGTGCTAAACTCCTCCTGGAACCAAACTAGAATGTTCCTCTTCCATCCTGTATGAAGACAGGATTCCCCCTTCAAAACATTACCAACAGAAGCATCTTAAACATCTCTTTTATCCTCTGTTGTTCTGCTGATTATTAATAGAGAAAGGGAGAAAATCAACACTGATTATGAACTAAACCAGAAGAAAGAGAAAATAGAAACAGCTTCAAATTATTACACCTTCCATAGGACCCTTTCTCCTCCTTTCATCTATTGTGTTTTGACCTACTAACAGATGTTTTAAGAATACATTTTAATAGGTATGGTGACACTTAGTGGAGTAAGGCTTTCAACTTATGTCAGCAAGACACATCAGAAAAAGAATCAAAATAAATGATCAGAGGTGAAAGGCTAGAAAAGCCTTTTAAATTGACAGGTAGAATTGACAGAGAACTAAATCAGACCAGATGAAGTAGTCAGAGGGCAGAGAAATTTCCTGACAGATGATAAATGATTATACATCCACTTGCCATACTTGCAGTAATACAGCTTTTTATTAGTGATTGATAGTGAAAGAATGCCTCTGCTTTGTAATCTTCCTCTGGCACTGCAATCATTTACCCCAAACTTCCCATCTGCATATGCAGTGATACCTTTTCATTGCATACAACTTCACACCTGAAACTTGGGAAAGGTTTATCCCTAATGAGCTGGCTGTCTATTAGTGTTCTCTTAACTTCTTAAATCTTAAGAAAAAATAATCTGTATTACATCTTTTTTCTATTTCAGTTATTCAAATTATATTGATTACATGTTTATAGTATGGATTATTCACATTACATTAATTTTTCAGTCAGTTCTTTGAAACGTTTTGGTTTTCTGAAACTGTTTCAATGAACTCTTTGTTCCCAGTTTCTTAATTTTGGGCTTGACAAACACATTTACTGTGCAAGCAGTTAAAAATGAGAAATGGTGTCCAGCAATTCCCAGTATTCAATAAGACTAAATTATTCACATAATTCAGAGACTTGATCTTGCAATGTTACTCAATGATATATTCCTGTTGACTTCAGTATAGCTATGTGCAGAATAAATTGGCAGCTTGAAGCTAGCAAGACTTTTTCAGAAGAAGATTGTGTGATTAGGAATTGTCAAATTTTAACCAAACTGTTCCCAAAGCTGAAACTTCTGGAAAAATATTTATTTTGACAAAATTCACAGTATCAATTTTTAAGTTTTAAAATCATCAAAGCTTTTTATATTGGCATTTAAATTTTATTTCTGAGTTTGAATTTATTTTCACTTTTAATATTTTATTTATATTTTTAAAGTTTGAAAATATGAATATCAACTTTGAAACATTTCTTATCAATTGTATCCAAACAAAATGTTTCAGCTTAACCAAACTGATGGTTTGGGGGTTACTTTTTTTTGAAAACTTGAAATATTTATACTCTGTCTGGATTTGCAAGAGGAGACTTCAAATGTAAAATGCTTATATGACAGGCAAACATTTCCCTACATATCTCTAGTGGTTAGTGGTCTCTCCAGAGGACAGTAAGGTACAAGTAATGAAATAGCTAGTATTTTGAATATAGAAGTAATGACAAATCAGAATGAGTGGTGTGACTCTAATTAAGGGTTAGAGAAGCTGATTTATAATTTAAACTGGGAATTCAGCAAGCTCTTCGATTACAAGAACAGTTTGACTATTGTGCCTTTTTTTAAAGGATGGATGAACAATCTGTGGGTTATGGACGTTTTCCTCGGCAGCTGTTCTTTATTTACCTTTGTCAAGATTTACTTGCTTTCTCAATAAAAAGATAATGCTTTATCATATAATTCAGATGAAAGCACTAATTATGATGAAACATCAATGCCTTTAGGGAAAGGGGGACAAAAAAGACAAGAGGGCTATTTTATATAATACAATAATAGCTTTCTTACTGCATCTTTCCCTTAAGGAAACAAAAACTACAGCTCCCTGAAGCTATGATTTCTGTATTTCTGTCAGATGGGGAAGTGTTCCACAGACCTGCGTTGATAGATCAGGTGTTACAGAAGTTTGTTCCTCAAGAAATTGTACTTTAGTCTTTTCTATTTTTCTAGAATACTATCACTTCCTTTTAGTGTCATTGTTCCATCAATTAGTGCTTAGGAAAGAATCTGTCGCTGACTCTGGGGATGCTATTATTTCTGTTCTACTGGGGGAAAAGAATCTACATCAGCAGAATCCCCTCAAAAACTTTCATGCCTGTGCTTACCTTCTGGAATACAAGTCCATTTACTTAAAATGCAATGATCCTTTAACTGTTCTCATTTTCTGAAATTAGTTTAGATCTTCTTGTTGAGCAGGTATCTTGCAATGCTTTAAGGTAAAATGCTATACCTTATCTCTTAGGCCTGTAGATTGACAGCTTGGATCAGATTTTCAAGGCTAAGAATGGAAAGTTACTCAGGGCTGACTTCAGCTTCTGTGTAGAGACAGCTGGAAAAGGTCAGCCTTTATCACTGGACCGGCCCCCACTGTTGTCTATGCCTAGGTACTGCAGAGTTGGCATAAAAGATGTAGCTGATTTTTGTTGTTTCTCGTCCTATATTGTGGGCATGGGCATCGCAATGTTTGTGAGCTGGCTAGGTAGATGAGTTAGCTGTGTAGCATTAGATCACAGAGTCACCTCTGTGGTGATGTTCAGGTACAGGTCAGTTACTTCCTTCTGCTCTGTATGTCTCTGCTATGAAGCTTTAATATGGTTCAGAGTTAGTTCTCAAATCTCAGTGCTTTTTGTATCTCATCTGTCAAAGGGTTTGTAAGCTCCTTTGTGTTCTGTCAGTGATGTTTTTACTCCAGGATCTGTTAATCATGTCACAGAGGCTACCTGATTTCACTGCTTACTCAACCCTCTCTGTGAATGAGTCAGAGGTAAGCTTGTTAAATTTCAGTTGGCTCTATGAATAGCTGCAGTATAAATTTACATGTGTATAGAATGTATTCGGTTGTTCCAATAACTGAAAGTAGCATAAAATCTGTTTTGCTTAATCAAAGGGATGTCCAGTCTTCTGACAGTACTGACTATAGTCAGCTATTTATTGAACCAGGTACTGATGTGTTTGAAACGATAAACTGAGTACCATACAGTAGAGAGAAATTGTGTCTGGTTTGTTGCTGAAGTTTCTGACCAGAATCACAATAGAAGCTCAAGTGAAATGTCTGTAGCATGTAACTAAAATACCAGATGTGGCTGTAAGGACAACTAAGGTATTTGGGTTTGTTCTCCTTATCATGCCAAAAAAGGGGGTTAAACACCTCTCTATTGCTCCATTCAATTGCTGTATTTCAATGTAGCCTATTCCATTTCAAAACAGAGCTTTGGATATATGTAGGTCTGATTTTACATTCTTTATGAGACAAAATTTTGAAAGATTCTAAGTGCCCTGTCTAATTTTAAACTTATAGTTAGGCTTTAAAATTATTTCTTTTCCTACTGGCACGCCGCAGGGGAAACACAACTCCATACAATCATGTGTCTAGGTGCTTAGTTTAGCATTTAAATCCAACATGCCAAGAGTTTACACCTTCAAAGTTGCAAACTGTAAGAGATCAAATCTCAGATGATCAAGACAATGACTCTCCATGTAAAAACATGCTCATCAGTTAACACACACTAATATTTCCTTTGCAAAGTAGACAAGCAGCAAAGGAAATAGATTCATGCTATACAGTCAGAGCTGCTTTACAGTTTTTGAGACTTGCTTTAGGGAGTATCTCTGTCAGACTCGAACACTGTTGGAAGTCTAGAGCAAAAAAGTAATTTCTGATCTCTGCATGCCCTGTATATAGTCTCAACAGCCAAATTCAACCCAGGGCAATTTGCTTTGCAATTTTTCTGAGGAGGAAGTCATGAAGTACTTATAGCATGAGTAGATCTGAATTAATCTACAACCAAGATTATTGACTTATACTCTGTAACTTTGGTTAAAAGACCAAAGCATTTGTTCTACAAACTGATTCCGATGCAACAAGGGATGGAATATATGCCACATGCTTAATTTGATCAGGAAAATGTTTCTGTTAACTTCAGAAAGAGTAGCTATGTGCTTAAAATCATGTGCCTGTTCAAATTTGTTGTTCGAAGCTTGCATATATAATACTTACCTTAGTTGTCTTTAAGTTGCCGAACTGGTAAGACCACCAGCTCTGTGGTCATTGGTATTAAGTTATTCATAGCATTCAGGCATCTGCTCAGACTTCAGACTGCAGAACTTCTTAGCTCATACTGAAATAATAACACTAACAATTACAGCCTCATTGTTCTTAGACAGAAACCCTTTGAAAATCTTGTCAGCAAGAACTCTTTTATCTCAACAAAAACACAATGTACAGGTCCCCTGCTCTTAACCCCGGGATGCTTTAAGAAGAATCCAGTCTTGTCCAATTGCAGTATTATTGACGAGTGAAAGTTTTTTTGTGCTTTGTAATGATTTTTAAAGCAGCACAAACAGTATTTGTCCATGAACCCTTTCAACTGATCATTGCCATTATATCTCTTCAGACTTCTAGAATTTGTCTAATAGAGAATGCAAGATCATATCTATGTAAATCAAGAGTTCTGTTTGAAGTTGGACACCTAAAATTGAAATAGGGAGGGCTTAATACATGTTTCAAAGCAAGGTCTGGGCTCATCTGGGCTTCAGTTATAAAATAGAAACATACTTTCTAAGCAGAAAATTTTAAGCCCTGCAGCACTTGCGAACAGCATGCTAGGGCATTGCATTAGTATCAACAGACAGAGAAAAGAGAAACAGTCTATAGAGTAATAAAAGACCTCCTTTTCTAGTAGATTCTAGTGGATTCTCTGTCCCAGCACAGTATCAGCTGGGCCTGATTTTCCTTTCTTTGTGATATCCTTAGTAGCCATTGTCTTAGAGTGATTCATATAAGAATAGAGTAAATGACTGAATGGACTATAGAGTTCACTTTTCTCACCATCAGAGGAGGAAAATACAGACGTATTCACGGCCACAAGTGCCAATTTCCTGCACTCTTAAGTAACACTCCAAGTGAGAAGTAGCTGATATAGTTTGGAACATACTCATCAGTATCAATAGGACCTGAACATTTCCATGCCCCATTTGTCCCAAAGATTCTTTGGCTGTAAACTGTCTTCTCATTTCCTTCTCATTTCTCCCTTCTTATTTGATCTCTCTTTTTACTTCTGTACTTCTGTTATTTCTTCCCTTTATTCTCTCTTCCACCACTCCTCTTTTATCCCCACTAAAAACTATAAAACCTTGTTCTCAGCTTCTTTCAGGCAAATTGAGTTTGCAGTACAATCTCTGCCCTTCAGGGTCTTCCTGTAAATCCTAAAGTACCTCTGGCTTTTACTTCCTTAGACCGCTCCACAGGTAGAGTCCAAGAACTCAGGAGACAGCCACTGCTCAAGCACATGAACTATAATGTACTCTAGGACTAGGATCAACCCTTTTATTTCCCATAGTTCATCAGTACTCTTCTTTCCCGCTTTGTTCTACAAGCCAGTACATGCCATAATATTTGCCTTTGGTTTCAGCTAGAGCCTGTTTCGATATTGAAGAGCTCTAACAACAGTGATGAGTTGGAAAAAGTCCTTACTGTGGTCATGGCAGTTAAGGCTTATTTGTACATTTGGGCCCTGACAACTACATGGACAAATACTGTTTGTGCTGCTTTAAAAATCAGTACAAAGCACAAAAAAACTTTCACTCG
>JAVJGI010000032.1:28817247-28830976 GCA_035590275.1 Ibycter americanus | reverse complement strand
AGGCTGTAATTGTTAGTGTTATTATTTCAGTATGAGCTAAGAAGTTCTGCAGTCTGAAGTCTGAGCAGATGCCTGAACGCTATATTCTAAAAAGGTGCCATTAAACATTTGTAGCATTAATGTGGTATTAAATGAGGTAACAATATGCAACAATTAAACATGAAATTTCCATGGAAAAATGTTGATTCACTAATGTTTGCCTGTACATGCAGCAAAATTGGATGGTGTTATAAATTGAAAAATAAATTTAATATCAGTTGTATGATGCAAGAGTAATTCTAAGTCAAATTGGTAATAGAGGAAAGAAATAGCCTTTTCATATAGGCTCTGGTCCTACAGATGTTCAAATGGCTATTTAAATAACATCTGCTGATCTTTACTGGGTGAAAAGTATGTAGAAATTCTTTGCATAGCTTTTGGCAAATTTTTAAAGAGACTTTGTCTTCACACTTCTTTCATTTAAGTTTTATAGATGTATTTTCCCCATGCCCTTCTTAACTGCCTTTCTAGACAGATGAAATATTTTTGGCCTTGGTAACTAGAAAGACATATCTCTATGTAAGCCTGCCTCCTTTGAAAGTATCTGTTTTGGCCCTCTTCTTAAAATATGCCTTAAGTCAATCACGCACTTTTTACTCTTTATTTTTTCATTCAGTTCATGATCAAAATATGACAACAGAATTGTAGATATCAATCAGGAAATTCTCATTATTCTGAGCCTTCTTCCTACAGGTACCTGAACTGAATTCCTATAGTGTTATCAACAAATAATAATTTGAATTGGGAAAGAAACAATTGCCGATGAGTTTCTCTTTCCCAGAAAGGTCAAACTGAAATCAGTTGGAGAAAAAATTTAAATTACTTTGACCATGCTAACTTGTTGTTTTCTACATTCTTAAGATGGTGAATGTAGATTCCACTGGTCATAACTTCTCTTCCCCATATACTCTCTTTTGGAATATGAAAAGACAAAGTCCAGCCCTAATTCTCAATAAAGGCGTAATTGGCATGCCGGGACTTTTGAAAGTCATAATTCATCTTTCTTCTTCAGGATGATTTTCCTTACAAGTTCTGTAACGTAAGGTCTTATTTCTTCAACAGAGACAGTAGAGTCCCAGGCCTTTACTACTTTCCCATTGGTGTCCACCAGGTATTTCCAGAAGTTCCAGGTTGGTTCTTCTCCTGTAGAATCTACAGGCAAAAAAAGTGGAAACTTAGAAAAGAAAGCCACATTAGCCAATTCCTGACAATTTTTTATGTCAATTTGATGATTACCCTCTCAGAGGAAGAAGGAATGTAAAATTAAGAGGGAGTTCAGACTGAATAATAAGATTAATTTTCTAACAGACAGCGAGCTTTAACTAGACAGTAGCCCCCTGGAGACTAATGGGAACAGTCAAGCTTGAGACAGGCAGACAGGAGAAAGCACTGTAATTGGTTTTAAAGCGTGAGTGTGCATGTGTGTGTGTGTGTGTCTGTGCTATATAGATAAATCTGAAACGGCTGAACATTGATATGAAAATGGAATTTGGCATAACAATATAGCTACCAGGACTGACTATTTGCTTGCTTATCCAGGATTTTTCCTCCAAAAGCACCCAGTATCATGTGCTTCAGAAGTATGTTTCAACAAATGGTACATGAAGAAATAACAAAGTAAATTATTCCAGGAGGTCTCCTCCTAAGCCTCATCTACTACAGTTTTTCCCTCCATGACCACATACTCCTTTCACATGAGTCACATTCTTATCCTTTACTATTCTGCTACATGACTAACAAAATATTCAGGATTTTCAATCAGACCAGGAGTCCCAACCCACTAATGGCCCAACTACAGACACTACAGACAAATTAGCATCTTCCTCCATGGATTATACATTGGGCAAAATCTCACATGGAATCGGAATATACTGCAAAATATCGCCAAGGCACAGCCAGACCTTCACTGTTGACAACCTTACTACGCTGCATAAATACGCTGCCTCCAGCAGCCTCCCTTTACATGTGGACCAACAGAGAAACAGAAGACTGGCAAGTTTCATGTGACATGTCTGCAAGTAACAATCCCACTGGGCAAAACAGAAATGAAAGGATGTGAAGAGGATTAAAGGGAAGTTTGGCTACTGAAAAGATCCGTTACAGACCTGGAAGGAGATGTGCTTGGGGTAGTCAAAAATACTGCCAACAATCCTTTAAATGCAGTGGTATGTGGGAGAACACTGTGGTGCTGGAGAGAAGCACCAGCAAAGTGGTCCTTGCAGAATGCAGCTCAGGTGATACTGTGTCACATTGGGCTTTATTATATATCACTACTGGAAGACATTTCCTTCACATTCGATAAAGACTGACAGTTTAGCATTTATATGGTGTTTAGAGCATTCATACAGTGCAAGAAAAGTAGCGCCTTGATAGAGGGTATCCTGCTTTGCAGCGTATTTTGTCAGCTGTCTGCTAAAAACCAGCAAAACCTCTTCAGGCCTCAGTGCTAGCTATAATGCAGATTGGAACTGGAGGAACTGAACAGTATGGCTATTCCAGTGCTTTGCAAGGAATGAGGAAGGGAGTATTCAAGGACATCTCTTAGTGCCTGGTTTCACTTTTTGATTGTTGAAGTAAATTGTGTAGATGCTTTGCTTCCACTTATCCTACAGCTCTTGCGATGAATTTTATAAATCCAACCTGCAGCAGCTGTGTCACAGGAGAAGCACTTAGGAGACTGCAAAGTGGAAAAAGGAAGATCAGGTGTAGCATGCATACAGGACAATTTTTCAAGACCTGTATTCCATGTAAAGGTTTATTAGACTAGCTTTTACAGGGCATCTGTTATCATAGTGTCTTCATCCCTGGAGATCTTTTAAGAAGGTTAGACAAAGCTGTTCAGAGTGACAGAGAGAGAAATCCCACCTTGTGCAGGAGGATGGACTACATGACTTTTGACCCCTTTGAGCCTGACAATTCTGCACTATGATTCTGTGAACACAGTCACACACATCTTTTTTCTGTCAGATGATATTTTGTCAGAGGAATTCTAAACTTGGGAAACAACCCTCTAATGTTCCAGATTACTCACCAATTAAGTACTTGAAGGCAGGAATTGCACCAGCTCCGCTGACTGCAATTTTGCTGAACATAGGAAAGGAGGCACCATAAGTCTTTCGTGCAAAACTCTCGATTTCTTTGTTAGTGTCTGGTTCTTGCTGCCCAAACTGATTGCATGGGAATGCCAGCACATTGAAATGATACGGGCCAAGGTCTCTCTGTAACTGTTGTAAGGCCTTGTAGTGGCTATCTGTATACCCACACTCACTTGCGACGTTGACAACTAGCGACACCTGAAGAAAAAGAAAGATGAAAAACTGCATTGCACATGTCAATTTTCCAACAGGTAGGCTGGGATGCAGACTACTTTCAAAAAATTAGAATGTCTAGAGAACTGTGACTGAACACGTTTGAAACTATATCAAGTTCTGTTCACGATAAGAAGATTTAATATTGCTTTTATGTATTCCCATTTGGCAACCATGAAGATAATCAATAAACTACTAAGCAATCTTAATTCTTAGTTTACAGAGAATCTATGTTTCTCCATTCTGCCTTCTGGATAGTTTCTAAGCATATTTAAGAAATGACCATCTAGCTAAGACATGTGGCATGAAAGAAACTTGCAAATGAATGTATTTTTGGTAGTTTATTTATCTGTTGTGAAGCATCTGTTCTGCAGCATCTTCCCTTGTACAGAATTTAGTACTTATAGAGAACTGGCTGATCCATTTATCATTGCTAGTGCAGATGACCTAGAAGTTAATAGAAGCAGTTACAGGATTTTGGGTTGGTCTGTGCAGTATGGACTGTAAAATTTCACACCATTTCTAAAATAAATCTACTCAGTTGTGACAAAATGACAACAGATTTTGCATAAAGGTTTACTGCCTCAATTAGAGATTCCAAGAAGTGAAGACTGTACCCACTATCCTTTCAAGTCATTCCTATATCTGATCATCTTTGATGTTGTACGCGTGTGTCATTCAGACATTACCACCAGGCATGTATGTGCCTGTGCAGATCCAGCAGAGGAAGATGCCAAACACAGATGAGGACTACAGGAAAACAGCAGCATGTATAAGGAGAATACATGGTGGAACAGATACTGCCAAGAATTTGTTGGGGAAATTAAGTGACCTAACCCTGAGCTGAAACATATTACAGTTTCTCAAGGCCCTGAAGAGCTTTCCATTGGTTTTTGAGATATGTTACCCTTAAATAACTTCTAGAATTTATTTCTATAGTTTTTATTATTCTTACAAGTTTTCTAAGTGTGAGTTGCCACTCATTCTACGTAAATGGAGTCCATTCTAGTATTTTCTTGAGAGAAGATTAATGCTGAATGTCATAGATCTTTTAGATACAATATAATTTTATTAATAAAAACAGCATTATGCACTTTATAGTGATGTTTCTTTACATGTAACTACATTCTATTCCTTTTTTCAGACCAATTTGTAAGAGTCATAAGGCAATATAAATATTATGATACTAAAAATGTTTCCACCCACCTATATTAAAATCAGGCATAGTGTAGAAAAAGTATTATGATTTGGGAATTAAAATTCTACCTGGCTTACACTGAACCTGGTGGGTTTCTACAGATTATACATCAGCCCAGAAGCTTGTCCTTCATTCTCAAATTGCAAAAAAAGTTTTAATTCAGTCAAAGTAGCCAACACATTCCCCAGTGCTAGTACAACAACAACAGTAGCTATTTACATTGGGCCATTCTATAAGAGTTCGGAAGTTTCATAGAAGCTGGCATGTTGGTTTCATTATTGTCATTATGAGACAGTGGTGTTGAAGGGCCCAGTACTGCAAGAGGAAAGCCTGAAGCATTAACTGACCTTATCAAATTACACAGCAAGTAGCTGCAGGGCAAGAAAAGGAAGTAAAAAATCCTGTCCAGGTCTCATACTCCTGTGTCTGTGACCAGTGGCTTTGCTCGATTTGAACTTTGGATTCTTGTGTTACTGTTGTTTCATATTCCTATGTGTACGTTTTTATACAAAATATAAAAGTATGTAGGAAACAGGAATAGAGCGCATCAAATAAATTATAATATATGAAAAATAAATGACTGCATGTGTATAGTGTTCTTTAGGCCAGTAAACAAACTGGCATATAAAAGCCCATCATCTGGGTAAGGTATGGGATCATAAGATTAAATCCCCAGAAGGGGTAGGAATGAGTAAAGAAAAAGCTAAGGGGATGTTGGTGTTTATAATTTCTTACATTAAACATTAACACTTAATTTGTGTATTTTGTACCTTGTATAGGTATATGACTATACTTAAAGTGGTTTCAGAGCAGCACTGTTTTCTCTGGAAGACAGGTAATCTTACAAAGCACAAGTTGGTGTAACCTTCTTTGTGGCATAGTGTGTGAACAGAATACAATCTAATCAATCCCTGTACGCTTGTATATGAAATATGATCTGGAGCCATCTAGCTAACTTCCAAAGCATCGCATTCATTCAGACAACATTTACAAGCTCTACCTGAAATTTTAAATTCAGTCTCCTAAAACATCCAATGTAAAACATCCTTTTCCAGAGGAGAGGTAATAATTTTACAATGCATTCCTGTTGTAGACTGTCAGCATTTCAAACAGAACTTACATATTGGACATAAAAAATAACTATTGGCAGTTCTGTTCTTTTCAAATAATCTGTATTTATGAAGCATAGTGATAACTGTAGTTTGGTATGACTGAAGTAAAGATAAATTGTACCACCAAGAGTTGACATCACCTCTAGTTCTTTCATATGAAATTCTAGAAGCATTTTAAAATATAGTTTAAGACTAAGCATTCTCATGATGCAGACGTATTCATATACCTTACCCTATTCACATCTATTGGTACTTTATCCCAAATACAATGGCAATGTAAGAATTTATTGTTGGAGGGCTGGGAGAAATAAGGTTGTGTAGGTATTATGTTCATATTATAACAGACATGAAAGATTACTTGCCAATGAAAACAATCAAGCTTTTATAACTTTGACTGGATTTTGAAATTAGGACAGCTTGAAAAAATTAACTTTAAAATAAACTACTATTTTAATTTACAGCTGTTTAAAACCAGTGATTACTTGGCATGGTGGTGAAAGGCATGAGATCTCACACTGCAAATGGCGCAAACTTCTAAACGTTCTCCCACAAAATAGGAGGAAACTACATGCAGCATTTCTTAGACTGGCAAGCACATTATGCTTCTCTTTTTTCCTTAGATACATGCATTCCTTTACCAAACTCCGTAATTTAATAGTGGAAACCTCCTAAAAGTATAACTAACACATATAATAAAAAACATTGAGGATTTATTTATTAATATTTCATAAGGAATGTTTAAAATGATTGTTTAAAAATCGTTACCAAGTTATCTTTCGAGTGTCTGGTACCAGAAGTGATTAAATGTGGTGATTTTTTTGGTCTATATTTTATTTTTAATAAATGTCATGAAGGGGCTGTACTTTTTCTTACAACTATTAATGATTTAAATTAAGTTCATTATGCCTCTTGACTGACTTTAGGCTCTGAGAGCGAAAGTCAAGTACACCACCTAGTGTGCAGTGCAAACAATTCAACCTGCACCTTACAAAAAGTATTTAAGCTGAATTCTGTATTAGTTGTTGTCTGACCTAATACTATCATTTCCTTCCCTTTGCTTAAAAAACCTATGCATTCTAGTAGTGAACTCATTTAACACTGCAAAAATTTTCTTCATTTACTTAATGTTTACACCAGTGTACCTCCTTGAGAAAAAGATCCCTGGACAGATTTATGAATCTGCTATCAGCTTTGAGTAACCCTTTGTGGATCTTGTAGTAGAAACAGTAGATACTAGGTTTTTAGACCTGGAGATTCTTAACTGTCTCTGACTGATGGAAGAACCAGCCACAAGTGTCAGATTTCACCGACTCACAGACCTGTTACCTTCATGGAAAAAAATAGCAATACTCTGTACACTAATTAAGTAGCTATACTCTGTATTTGTACACCTTCAGTAATACTACGTTCCCAGATTGCAGACAGCTGTGATGCAAAGTGCCTAGCATTACTTTCAATAGTAAAATAATACTTTGCATTGTTATAATGCCTAATGATTTTACATAACTATAGTACATTTGGTTCAAGATTTCCAAAGTGGTGCACTAACACTGCTTAATTACACTTCAGTACACTGTACTTAGCTGTGTGGTAGGTCGGTAGGCAGGCAGGTAGGTAGGTACTATTATATCTAGACAGGTATAAACACAGCAGGGAACAGTTGATGCTTGGGAGTTCTGACTCCCAAATAGATACTATTTTTGGTAAGAATAGTGCCTCTTACAGCATATCTGATAGAGATCATAAAATAAAATATAAAGTTTCTTGAATTAGATAGGTAGATAGATATAAAACTAATCTTATTTGAATCCTGTTGATTCTTTTCCAACCATGCATCAGTGCCTTTCATTTTTAATATAGATGTGTCAACATCAGTATAGTAGCCTGGAAAAAACACAGGAGGATGGCCTTCTTGTGCAACAGACAGTTTTTTGATCTATTTCACTTGTGGTACTCTTTTTTTCCCAGTTGTAATACTCCTCCCTTTCTTTGCGTTCAGGTAGATGTAATATGATACCCAATTCCATAGCATGTATGCCAAATTTTTAGCATTCTGTAATATAATTTTTTATGCCCCCATAAAAAGGGAGTACTCCCTCACTTATTTTCTGTGTTTTTATTGAAGTGGAGGATAGGTTATGCCTGTGCATATTTATTTCAGGAAAAAAATACCTGTTCCCTTATTTTTTTAATCTTTGTTATTTCAGAATTGTTAGTACATTTCTTACTATAAAGAGAGGGTACTTGTGATTTGTATCAACATGCACTTGAATGGAAATTTAATTAATATCAATCAGTTTTATTTTTTCTTACTAAGAAAAATTGTTTCAATGATCTGAATACACAATAATTTATATTAATAATGAGTTATTGAAGAAAGACTCTGCAAGTAATGAACTGCACTGATTGTTTATACTTAGCATGGCTCTTGTGTTTTTAGACTTAGCAGACTTCATTATTTTTCTTTATACTCTGGAAGCTTTTGATTTTTTCAATTCCCAGTTAGTTTCTTGACTACCAATTAAGTAGTTATTTAACTAAATTAGTTGAGTAAGTAAATTGAAGAAAATGTCTTCTCTGCATCTGCCAGAAAGCTTAAGGCTGTTAAAAGCTGGCTTAGCAATTAGCAGATTATTGTTCCAGGGGCTAACTAATGACTCTCTTTAAAACACCAGCAGCACATACATAGTACTTACATATTATTTGCTTTCTTTTAATAGCTTTAAAATATTATGATAAACCTACATCTTAACATTACTTATCTAACTGCAGATTTAAGCAGGTTTATTTTAAGAAATAAATGGGAGTTTTAATTAACCTTTATCTACCTTGATACTGACTTCTGACAACATAATGACAGAAAGGGATGTGTTTTATTGCTATAATTAATTTTCTTTAAAATTGTGCACATGCATTATCAAACAGCAGCTAGCCTGAACATTAATAGGCTCTCTGAATGCAGATCTTTTTGTTCCATACAGAAACCGGTCACCACTTGTTTGGAATAAGCTATTCTTCATAGCCTAGCAGAGATCAAGGAGGACCATTCACCAATGGCATTACCTCTTCCAAGGCACGGCTCTAGAGCTCTCCCTCAAAAAACCAGTCACACCTCGAGGATGGCCTGGTATCACAGCACCACTGGAGGTACAGACACACACCCCTAACCTGGTGTGTTCATGAGATTCCAGACCAGGCTCTGCAGCTTGTTCCTGGGGGCATGAACACCCACAGCTCTCTGCAGGGTGGCTGTAAGGAATTCCTCAGAGTTCCCCCTTTACTCCTTTCCATGTGGATTCTGGCCCTGAGGTTGAGAAACTACAGGTGGTATTTGCTTATTCAGACAGATCTGCAGATGACCTGCAAACAAAACATGCCCCAGTAACAGGATTTATTGACAGAGCCTTTGGGAGGAACTCCTAAAAAAAAGCAAATATTGCTTAAAATTAAATAGCTTCTGTGTATTTTCCAATATAGATATTTGAGTAGGCATGGGACCAGTTTTGCTCTATCTGAATTCTGAATGGAGCGGGAGGACTTTGACCAGATAAGATGCAGACCTCTCATTTGGCCCAAATCCACCAATACCCCTTTCTACTGAGCTCAGGAAAATGTACATGTCCTCCCATATACCTTCTCTGTCTTCTGGCCAATGTTTTAGTGACCTGCTACTGTGGACTAGGGAGCTCTGCCACCTCAGTGAAGTATGTGAAGTATCTGAGGAGAGGGAACATGAAGGTGGAAACACAAAGCTGGAGAATAAGGGTGAAAGTGAGAAGTGGCGCCTGCCTTTTTGGGCAGCCGCTAAGCTATTAGACTGCTTGGCTGCACCACAGAAGATGTGTCACTTGAGCACTAAGGGTGGCAGCTGTGCGCTTTATGTTGATTTTAGCTTCTGTAATTTGTGAACGTGGCTGTAAGAGCTTACAGTATCATGCCCCCCATGTGCCAAGTTCCCTTTTCACTCTTCCATAGGTACTGACCATCTTTTCTCTATGGTCAAGCCACTAAAAACCCATAAAATAAAATCAGGTTACATTCAGGAAAACTGTTCTTAAAACAGGAAGGAAAGGTCTGGCTAGAACTCCTTAATGTAATACACAAGTAACATTTAAAAGACATCATAAAGTACATGTGTGGCTACATGCCCTTCTCCATGTTGCTGTCACACTAAAAAGCAACAAGAGGAATAGTGTGATGTTGCTACAATTTCACCATACCAATATTAAAATATTGACTTTATCATGTCTCTCGCTTTTTTGCTAATTATGGTGAAATCTGTTAGCCACTGATTACCCCCCCCCCCTTTTTTTTTAATGTAGAACATTTACTAGGAATGGGATTTATGTAAAAATAATTTACTAAAAGTCATGCAGTTAAAAGGCAGAAATAAGCTCCAAAAGTAAGTTAAGCAAAGGTACAAACTTCCTGAGCTTCAATTTTAATAGCCATAATCCAGCGCAATTCATCCTGCTGAATGGCAGGCAGGCATCCCTGCCTGCCACGTCTACAGGCAGCAGCCTGCACAAGGGAAAGACGCGGACACACACAGAGGTTAGGCTGCAGACGTTTTATTTGAAGAGTGCAAAGACCTATAGAGCGGTACCAAAGGAAGCATGCAGGCAACGCTCCAGATCAGTTTAAAAAAAAAAAAATAAAAAAATTCGTAAAGTCAAATCTATCTGCATGTGTGCACCAAGTTAATGTACAATCTCTCCACCCCCACTTGGTTTTTGCAGACATGCAGAGACTGGCTGGTTAGTGAGCCTGGGCGAGAGCCGCCCATCTCCGTGCAGACTTACCGAGCCCCTGTATTTCTCCAGAGAGACTAGTTTGCCCCTGATGTTTACAACTTTGAAAGTGTAAAAATCAGGCTCTTTCTGCTGCGTAGCGGAAAATACTAAGAGCAGCAGCGCTGCAATTGCAAGGAGCATGGCTAGAGGGATGAGGAAAACTTTGGGGAAGGAAGAGGAAGGCTTGTGCTCCACACTGCCCTCAGGATCTAGCATGCTGCACACCCGCGCTGCAGACGCTTGCCACGATAGGAAAGCGCTGCCGCAAAGAAAGGACTGCTGCAAACGGAGCTTTTGCAACAGTCTGGCGTCTGCAAAGGGTTAGAAGCTGTGTCGGTATCAGACCTCTGGGGCATGTATTTATGGAGGATACAGATACTCTAAAATGGAGTATTTCATGGTGGTAGTGCTGTATTCAGGCCATTTATGGGTGGGTACCAGACGAACGAAAGTGCTAGTTGGCTCAAGAACAGTAATACCAGTCTGTGGTATACCAGTCAGATTTACGGATCTGCTTTAACTATGCCCCATGAAAATAAAGGATAGAGTTATTGTGATTTTTGATGGATTTGCAAGTGCCTTTTTTCAGTATACTAACTATAGCATCTAGCGTAATGTCAAAGGATACCAGTGGCATGGTTGCTAGTGGTTACTGATGCGAGTGCTCTGAGCAAGAGTCACAGCATACAGTCAGCAGTAACAGAATTACAAACATGCCATGCACAGTATCCTGTGAAATGGAGCACCATTAGCCAAGCCTTCAGGAAATTCAGTTCTGCATGCACCTGGTTGGCGGGCAGTAGCCAGACCACTGGTCTCCACAGTGTGATCTGGGAGAAACCATGTTACCAAAGAGTCTTTAAGCAAGAAACAGGCATTAAGCATCAGGAACTGAATTTGGTACCAAAGCTTTCAGATACACAGAGCCAAACCAGTGCTTCAGTGCACTGATGCCATTCTTGGGTTGTCTGCAAGAAAAAATAGCCATTGGTACAATTTGCTACTATGTCTGCTGGAAGAAAAGGATTTGTATATATAAAGTATCAACAACAGAAAGCATTTGATGGTCATTGATTTCTTCTTGGACGGAGAAACTGGTCCTTCATGCCTATGATTCCGATAATTCTTGGCAAAGAAAAGCAAAATGTAGTGATTTACAGAAAACAATTAAGTAGCACATCCAAGGCACATTGGAAATGTATCTTTTGAAAATTTTGTAATCTCACTCTGTGATTATTTTTTTTTAACTGAGTTTTGGTAGGTCTTTGACATCTTGATTAAATTTGGTTAGGAAAATCAAGCATAAGTGGCATTACTGTAAGTGGAGAAGCCATGTATAACTAGTTTTAAAATTTAATTATAGTTTTTAAACATCTCAGATTTGTAATGTTTTTATGTATTCCAGCTTAAGTACACATACAGCACCAAGAAATAATGCAATATGCTACAAAAATATACAGATAGAAAATCTTCTACTATGCTGTCTATGGGGAAGATACACTGTGCCAAGAATCTGAAGTTCTCATCTTTACAGATAAGTGCTATCTTTCCGTATACTTTCCTGGCTGTAATATTGACCAAGAACCTTTCCTTTAGATGACAGTCAAATATGATTTCCTCATTTTATAAATAAATTCTATAAGAAACTTTAGAGTTCCTTCAGACACAGCTGGAGACAGAGAATAGGGCCTTCTATAGTGTATATATATTTAAATAAATTTAAAAACCTAGTAATTTCTAAAAATAATTTTAAAAATTATTCCAACAATGAAAATAATTCAACATAAGCATTTTTTGACCAGAAAATTAAAAATAAATCTACAATACACTTTTACATTTTTTGAGGGATAATGTTACAGTAGTTTGAGTATGGGACTAACAATGAGGCATCGTACTGCAACGTGAGACAAGCAAAGTTTTGCTCTGGAAAGTGACTTTATAAAATCTGCTTCCTGCAGCTTTATGATTATTGTCTCTGATTCCTAGATGAAATTTAGTGGCTTTCAGAATTCTATTTTCTCCCACAAACTGAGCCCAGAATCTGAAAGTTTTTAAGCGCTGGCACTGAATTGGGAATTCTTTAAATAATGGCCAGCTGGCAGTAGAATTCAGCTTCCTCTTTTACTGCCATGTTTCTGGATTACTCCCTGCAATACAGCATTCTTTAACATCAGCAAAGAAGGAAGACTTGTTCCTGAATACAGACAGAGACTATGTCAAAGACTGTTGGCTTTATAATGACTCAAGTTTTCAGAGCCAAAGTACATTAACATTTCATATTAAAGTCGATCCAACTATTTGAACTAAATCCGCTATATTCTAATAAATTTCAGCTTGCAGGAAAAATGCCAGTCAGGTTTGCAAACTGGTGTGCATTTGCTCGCTAGCATGTCTAAATGTTGATCTAGCAGGCCTGTATCCAGTAGCAAGTATAATTTAGTTACTTTTGCAATTTACTTACTCTTCACCTACTAAACCTAATAAAAATCTTTGTCAAATAGGACTGGACTGAAGCCACCACGCAGCTAACCTCAGCTGTCCTCCAAACAGCATTGCAGCACTGCAATTCCTGTCACTGCTGACCAGACCTGGACTGGCTCTTGTTCCTAAAGGTGAAAGCTCTGCACATCCCGTTAGCAATAGCCTGAGCTATCCAATCCTAATTTAGTAAAATGTGAACTTGAAGTGAACCACAAAAAAGCAGACTAGCCCTAAAGATCGCACTAACGTCACAATATATTCAGAAGTATGTCTTGCCAGTATTTATGGAACCCAGTATTACAGATTTTGCAACTTTTGTTTACGTACACAGATGCTCTGAGGAAGCGTTTCCAGCACTACTATTCACATTATTTTTAATACTTTCCTTTGAACCCTTTTAGTAGTCCAACATTAATCTTTTACACGCCTTGTATTTCTGGAAAGGCCTCCTTAGCCTGGGCTAGGAAGTGCCAACTTGACATTTCACTGCCAAGAAGGAGGTAGTACTGTACTGGATCACAGCAAGATTCGCCTTACACAGCACTTGCCAATTTCTTTAGGTCACCCTAAGCACTGCCAAGGGCCAGGGGGGCCGGCCCTTCTCCCCCGAGACCTACCGAACTGCCAGCAGAAGTGCTGGCCAAGGCGCTGTCCCTAGCAGCTGCCGGGGCCAGCTCCGCAGCCAAGGTCAGGGAGCCAGAGCCATGGGCAGTCAGGGGGCCCGCAGCCAAGGTCAGGGAGCCAGAGCCATGGGCAGTCAGGGGGCCCGCAGCCAAGGTCAGGGAGCCAGAGCCATGG
>JAVJGI010000032.1:28760643-28816350 GCA_035590275.1 Ibycter americanus | reverse complement strand
CCGGAGGGCAGTGCCCGGCTGCGCGCCCGGCGGGAGCTGCGTGCGGGAGGCTGGTTGTTCTGTGGAATTAAACACTGGAGGGGGGGGGAGACCCTTTCAATCGGTGCGGCCCCCCGGGGAAATGCCTCTCTGTCCCGGGCCGGCCTGGCGAGCCGTGCCCCCCTCCGCCGTTCCGTGCCGAAGTGAGAGGTTCTCCTTTCTGCGGGTTATGATGTGCCTGAAAGGACACACGGCCATCCCTTCGCCTGTGTGTTTGTGCTCTTTTGTTGGCTTATCTTGTATACAAATACAGCTGAACGACTTTTCTGCTTTTGCAATATGTTGCGATTTGCCAGTTGGCTGAATGTGTCATGTCACCTGAGGCCTTGTTGCTTTTAAGGTTGTTTCTGGGTATATCAAAGGAGGATGACCTCATAACACGCAGAGAAACAATGTAATCAGATTTAGGCTAAGGTAGGGATTAGTACTTAAAAAGACAGCTGTATCTATGTATGGATCTAATAATTTTTTATATCTTCGTGCCACCTCTGTCTCACGGCTTCCTGAGCGCTGTGCTCTGCATTGGAGAGTCACTGCATTTCCTGAAAATAGAGGATACACATTGTTTCTGGCCTTGTTTGACTTGTGCTTCCAGTTTCAGTAGGTGTTTTTTCGGTAGATGACCCCAGATAGTTATGACATAATTATTTTTGTAAATAAGAAGAGCAAACCAGCCATGGAAGTATCACTTAATTACAGTATCTGGCAGAAGACGCTGTATTAGGAGTGAGAAGTCTCCTTTACAAACATCAGTTTTGCAGTGAGCTTGTAAAATAATTTTTCTACTCTAACTTTAGTGAAAATACCTTCATAAAATTAATTTTGGGATGAATTACCATTTCCCAGAATATATGCATTGACATATGTTCCCAGAATATATGTACAGAGGGATCAGAAAGTTCCTTCTGTCTTCTGTTCTTGCACAGAAAACAACTGGGACTTTCCTCTCATACCTCAACTAGCAGAGGAAAAGCAACTGCTGGATGCCATGGGGCACCTGCACAGTGTGGGGCACTTACCTGGTTCTCCCTCTGAAGGGAATTGCTGCTACTGGGAAAAAGAGAAGGGGGAAGCACGATTTCCCTGTGTCCTCCTTAAAAGCAAGATATCCCTGGGGAGCTCCTCTTAAATGTCTTGTGGATCTGCTTGTCAGGGTAAAGGTTTTGGATTGTGTATTCATATTGGTACTATAAAGCTGTTCAAAATTTTGCCCAGCTGAGAGTATATTGGTTTGTAGTCACAGTGCTTGCTTTTGAAATTTTACAAAGCATTTCTACTAAATCAACTTTATTTGTGTCCCTGTCGTAATGAAATAATGTAATACTGGTACTGACTCGTACCGAGAACTCATAGAAGGATCCTGCAGTTTGCTTAGCGGATTAATTTGCAGAACGGAAGCCACCCAGGGGAAGTCAACATTTCTGATGCTTTTGGCATATTAAGACTATATTGTATGTTGTTTGATAAATTGTTTAATTGCACATAAATGATAGCTCAGTAACTCTTTTAACTCAGAAGTACTAAAAACCTATTACCTAAATTTTATAACAACACATATTATTCTAAATTTTACTTTTTTTTTTTTAACCAGAAATGCATGCATACATGTGTATGTACTCATATTGTATCCATGGTTCATAATTTTGATTCTAATGTTTTAGCAAATCTTTGGGAAAAAAACCAATTTATCAGATGTCCTTAGATTTTACTTTTTATTTCTGTTGATGTAGGAAATACTATTTCCAGCAAGCAGTAACTTTCAGATTTTAGTTTTTGATGTCAGCAAAGCTTGACTTGGGAGTCTGAAAACAGTTTTGAATTGCAAACTGTTGTGAGTCAGTCTGTGTGCCAACTGTATGGATGTATTCTTGACAACTTTTCTGAAGTAGTGGTTTTCAGCACGTTTCTTTCAGTAGTGAAAGTGCTGGATCCTGGTAAAGGGGACATAAGGGTGCTGGTAGAAGATCCATTTGCTTTAGCTGTAGTTTGTGAACTACTTTGTGGCTGATATGAAGTAGTTCAAAGGCTGTCCCTTCCTCAGGGATTAGCATTCGGGTGAAGGGAACTCTATTGCTTAATTAGAAGATGCAGATAAACTTCTATGCCACAGATACAGACTGAGGTATTTTTATTTAGCGTAAGCACAAAGTATAAATGAACGTTTAAGAATAAGATGGGTAAATGGAGTTAAAATGTATAGCTGTCATATAAGCCAATTTCATGATCAGTTCAGGCCTCTGAAAAGGCTTTAAGCCTATGCAGTACTGTACCGTTTTTTTCCAGCCTCCTCGCCTGTATTGGTACAAATGCTGTCTGTGTTTGTTTTTGAAGTTAGAGCTACCTAGGATCAGGTTCCTGATCTGGTTACAGTGGCATGTATCTTACAGCATACAGCCGCATCTGAGGCAGGTGGTACCCCTCTTCTGGCTACAGTGCTTGCTTAGGTTGATTGTGAAACATTTAAAGGACTATTACAGTAAAACCTAGATCAGAACCAAAACATATTAAAGCATTAGGAATCTTTGTATGACATACAGAGGTAAGGGAAGCCATTGTAACTTAATTACACAACTGGTGTGACTGAGAGAGGATGGCTTTCCAGAGTTTGGAACAAGAGTCATCAGCAGTAGTATCTTCAGAAGGGGACAGTTCTTGGCGTCTGGTGGCGTTCCTCTTTCTTACCTTCTCAGTAAGTCATACTGTGTTGTAGAAAAGAGCAGGTGTCAATGCAAAGAGAGAATGATCTTTAACAAGCACATCTTGTATGGATCTCCTATCCAGCGTGTTCTGCTCATTTCATGATTTAAGATATTTGCACCTACATGTTACTAAGTTTTGTATTGAGCAAAGCCTTTCCTGTTACTTCAGTTACTCAGCAGTACTTCTGTAATTCAGATATGATCTTGTTACAGTTTGTATAAATACATATACACACAAACTTATTTTTCTGGTTACTACTCTTTGGACGTTTTCAATCCTCCATGTTGCAAATACAACATCAGAGCTTCCTACTGATTTACATATCTTCACTAAGTCCAGAGTGCTAGTTTTGTTGCATCCCTGTTTTGTGTGTTAAATTTTGTGGGTACAATTTTCTATGTACTACACTAGCTTCCTTCTAGATAGATCTTGGTAGTATTATGCTTACTAGACTAAATTCTATAGCCTGTAGGAACAGGAAGACCTGAAACGCTGTATAGCACTTAAGTTTGTTGCTAAGAATACTGATGGATTTATTGCTGGTGGAGCTTGAGGCGCTTTAGTGGCCAGTAATCTCTGATAGTTTTAAGTTTGGAAAAACATCCAGGATTGATAATAGTTTGTACTAAGTTATGTCTAGTTCATCATAAAACAAACATAAATGTGTGATAACTTTTTCTAAACTATTGGCATAGAACATGGGAGAAGCTTGAGTGATTTGTAGAAACCCTTCAGACACAAAAATGGGCATAATACTGTAAACAGAAGAGAAAGAGGGACACACGCACACCCCCCACCCTGCACATAAGGCTGTCTGTAGATATTACCTGTGCTGCAATCTGAGCAGAGTGCAGAAAACAACCTTTCCTTTTGTTTCTGTCTGTGGCTGTAACCTTTGTTTGCTGAATTTCCTTGTATTTTTATTGGGGAAGTTCAGCTGGGCTATATTGGTAATCAGGCGAGGGGGTGGGGGGAATGAGGTTAATCGCCCCACTTACTGTTGGAAGGCTGGCTGGGGAGATTTGAGCTTAAGGGACAATCATAATGGGACAGATAAAAGCACTTCTCAGCTAAAATACAAGTCTTGCTATCTCAAAGGAGGGAGTGTTTTATGGAAACAGGTTGATAACAATTATGTTTGTAGTACTTTTGCTGTTTATATTTAATCTAGTACTCCCTGGGGAAACGAAACCCATGAGACTGTTCTCTTTCCCTTTAGCTGCTCTTCTACACTCTTGTCATTACTTTTGGACATTTCAGCCAGTTTGACCAAATTTTAGAACCTATTTGAAGTAATGTCAAAAGATTGTTCAGTTTCTGTAGGTTTTCTGGAAGAATCATGCTCAGTGGAGGAGGGGGTCTGCTGAGGGGAAAGCAGGACAAGGTTACGCTTCCTCTTAGGGAGTAGCCAAGATCCAGTCAGTGTGTATGTTCCTTCAGCTACAGTATGTATCCCCTGGTTGCCCAATGGACTGCGATTGGGAGTGTGACAGAGGAGCACAAAATGGAATGTGTAGGAAACCAGGTACATTCAGTTCTGCTGCTAATGAAATGCTTAAAAAAAGAAATGCTTTGCAAAAGAGCGACTCAGAATGCAAGAGCTCACAGTTTAGCTTGGCCTTCATCTTTGAAGAGGCCCTGTTATGGTAAAGTCTTACCCAAAATGTATGCTTTTGAAGGAGTTAAATGCAGTTGAACAACTGGAGAGGAAGGAGCGGAAGGGCAATGGGTAGAAATATCTTCTTGAAAGTGTGTTTTTTTTGTTGGTTTTTTTTTTCCCCTGTTTGGAAGTAAGCCTTACCCTGAGTTTTTGTAATTCAAACGCAGAATTTTCTAATGCTAGTCTGAGAGAAGGAGGCAACAAAAGAAACTGACAGAAGTGAAAGTGAAACAATCTCGTTCCTTCCTTTAGTGAACCTAAAAAGCATTCTACAGTGGTGATGTCAAAGCTGATTTTAAACATTTTTAATTTGGTTGTTGTAGATATGTATAGGCTTAATAATTTTTTAGAGTTTGAGGTCGGGTGGTACTTGTCTGACCTCAAGCTGTTGTGTTTCAGCCAGATTATTTTTCTACAAAGAGCTGGTTTCAGAGGAATAACTGGCATTGTACATTCAGAAAGCAGGGGCAACAGAGTCCGCCGTAACACCACAATATTAGATAAATTAAATATGCTGAAATGATTTCAACAGGTGAATCATATCCCACTTTGCAGATGCAGGTAAAAACTCTGTTGCCAGTCTGCCTGGGAGAAAATTCTTTGATTCCAGGTCTGGCAATTTGGCATGAGCCTGAGCTTGTGCATAAGACATGCCATCCAGGTTTCTAGAAAGATGCTACCTCAGCACTGATTCACTCTACTCTGGTGTTGTTTCCAACCGTGTTACGCTTTTTGGAGGCACTCCTTTCCCTCCTCCCATTTCTCTCTCTCCCCTCTGTCATATGTAGATGACCAATATCTGAGGGAGGAGGAAGGATCTTTCTGGGGTTCAGTAGTGGTCTTTTTTGTTTGTTTGTTTATTTTTTGTTTTTCTTGTTAAGTTTCAGTAGTTGGTTTACATTGCAGTTCTTTGTGAGATAATAATGTGGTTACTATTGAGTATGTTACACCAGTTTATTTTTTGTTTGTTAAATCATTTCAGTATTAAAGAACAAAAGAAAAAAGAGCAAAAAAAATCCCAAAGTACAATAACATTATTGCACTTGCATTTCAGATTCTGAATTTCATTGTGAAATAACTTTTTTTTTTGGTATGAAATATTCTTGTTCTATGAAATTTCATGACATATCTTCATATTTCTTGGGAACAAAGACTCTCTGTGCTTTTTAACCTTAAATACTGGCATTTGATTACACTCACTTTCTTAGTATGTAACATTATCACATTATGCAGTTACCTGCGTTACAGCTTTTACGAGCAGTTTCCTTTTTTTCTCCATCACATTTGTATATTTGATTAAAGCTTATAAATTCCTTTTGAAAATATAACTGTGTATTTTGTCGAATGGATGAGATCAAATCATTTGAGCCTACAGCAGAATTCCTGTGGATTTTTTTTAAACCTTCTTGCAAAATGTGAATCTAACAATTTGACACTTACAAAAAGCAAAGCAATATGAAGCCCCTTTTTTCCAACGCTGGAATTTCATGGTAGCTTTAAGCTCGAAGTGGTGCCAAGAGAAGTTGTCCCCACCCTACTAGTTGTTTGTTATTACCAGCTCGTGCTCCTCCTCCTCCCTTGTGCCAGCTTTATGTTAAGCTGGATTGGTTTTCTGGTTTTGTTCACTGCAGTACTACACAAGGGAGGGAGCAGCCCGAGGACTGGGAGTAAGTAGCTGGGGTTGGAGAAGGGTGTTACTGCTCCTGTCAGAGTTGGTGCTGACCTACGCTACTATTCGGTGAATGAGGAAGTGTGGCTTCGGTGCACTCCAGTCCAGAGTTGAAGGATGATGCGGATGTCAGAAATGAACCAGAAACAAAAGCGGAATTGATGTGTGGGCTTTTTTTTTCTATTTTTGGTTTCCACCCCCACCCCTTCAGGTTGAGCAACATAAGGAATAGTTTAAAATTCGAAAAATCTTACTCTCCTTTCTCTTTTGGTTATATATATATATGAAAAATCACAGTAGAGTACAGTTTAAAGATAGCAGCATCCTGTACATAGCTATAACATCGCACCAGTCTACAGAGCAGTGTTTTATATTGATGGTCAGAGACTAGAATAATTTAGCCAACCTGTGGGGACCCTGGCCTCTTCTTACCACACTGAGACTGGGGCAGCACTGGTACAGGTGGGCAGTAGTGCCTGCTGCTGAGCTAGTAAGATCTGCTATGGAAAAGACCGACTACAATCCAAAGGTACTTTTAGTCTCTTCAATTTTTGGTCTTTGATTTTTGGTCTAGAAGTAAGAGCCAGGTGTAATCAGTGTTTAATAGAAATAATTGTAATAGTAACTAAATGTATTTGTGACAGAAAATACTAGCTGATGGAATTAATTTAGAAATACAGGTTATCTTTTTTTTGAGTTTTATATTTTAGTGAAGACTATGATGCTAACATTAACTTCATGAAAATTCTTGTGGGCTTTGTTTCTTTGTTTGATTTTCATTTTTGAAAGATAATATGTATTTTCAGTTATGTCAATAGAGGCTTAAGATAACCAGTTTTAGTATGTGCTTTGTGTCCTGAAGTATTTTCTGATTTGTGTCTTTTCAAAGTGAGAGAGATAGTAACTACATTATGTAGCTTGGGGAAAAAAATATTGTCCTTTATACTGATAATATTCAGAAGGGGTTTTTTTAACCAGACATTTTAATTTGATCCTACCTTCTGGTTCTTAAATATTTAAGTACAAAAGTACGTTGTTATATTTCTAATAGTTGTAATTAATTGACTTTTCTATTATTCCTTTTCTTCACTAAATTATAAGCTACTTATTTTTATGGGTTCTCTAAAATGTAGAAATTTCCATGGATCATGTTTTTACCTACCAAATACATAGCTGGACAAGAAAGAGAGAAACTCCGAATGCCATATCTTGCTATTGTTTTATAAAATGTATTTTCTTCTATGTCTAATACTTCATTCTCATAATTTTTTATTGCTATCTCAAGGTTATTTAAAAAAATAATCAGGTTCTTGTTACAGATTTCCCCCTTCCTTTTCTATATAAGTAAGAATAATTAGTTACAGACTTATTCATGCTTTGCTTCCTGTTGGAAAAACAATCTTTGAGTAGTCTCCAACATAAAGCTCAAATGATATACCACCTGAAACACTGAGGTTTAGATAAGTAAAGTTAATCCGCAACTAAACAAAATATTTACTGTTTGTTGTTTCTTTTGGCTAAGCAGAATCTTATTTAATTGATGGCAGTTAACTTATATGAGAATTGTATGTGTCAGAAATTTGCTGGTGTCTGTGGATACAGGTGATAGGTCAGGTTTATTATTAATTCTTTGAGCTATATCTCTAAATATTTTTTTATCAGTTAATGAAATGTAGCTTGCTTGCTGGAAACTGAATTAGTTTTCTCTAGTGGCTAATTTGAGCTGTATGTTTATTGAGTGGTATTTTTTAGATGTGTTAGATTTTTTTTTTCTTTTTTTCCCTGATGTAGTTGCAGACATCTTGGTTCTTGGTTTTTTTTTCAGAAGGCCAAAAATAGGAAGGAAAGAAAAAAGCAAGCTGTTGGCAGGTTTATCACTGAGTGTTTTTTTACCATGTTCTGCCATTTTTCTTATCTTCCTATCCCCTCCTCTTTTAACTAGAAGTCAAGATGATAAAAATTTTCATGAGTTTTAGTTTAATACAGAATGTATTATGAAAATTCACTTATGCCTGTGGGGGGAATATGCTTCCTATAATAATTTGTAGTTACCCTTTTCTTTAGAGAGGCTTATTTTAATGCATTGTCTGCACAAAGCTTTGATATTTTTCCTTCAGTTTAAAAATGTCTATCATTATTTCTTCAGTAGACAATCAGCTACGATCCTTGCCTGCACAGTGGATTTAAAATCAACTGCAAATTGCTGAAGAATTGCACTTCAAGTGGTCTCAAGAGACGGGAGAAGCAGGTCTTCACTATAATGGAAGAGGCCAAGAGCTCAAAGAATGGAAATCATGACCCAAGGAAGTCTGTCCGTCTTGTCTGTGAGGAAGGCAAAGCAGTCAAAGTTTCAAATAATCAGAATTATAAACATAATAGAAATGACAAATCTGTAAAGGATGTTGGGAGAAGTTCTCCAAGTGGGAATAGCAGCAAAAAAAGTAAACAAAATGATGTTTGTTCTGAAAAACAAGGAGAAAATAAATCATGCAAAGTAAATAGTTGTATTCCTGGAACTAAAGATACGGGATCGAATGTTCAGGATCGAAGTCATGGGAAAGCAAAAAAATTTTCTAACTTAGCAGCAGCAGTGGAAAACCTGAAACAGACAAAAGCTCAACCAGTGGGAGAAAACTTTCCAGGCTCCCATGTTTCAGGGAATGGGGTCAGTGCGGAAAGCTTAACAGCTATACACAAAGGGAAGCTGATGTTGGAAAATCCACTGGGAGTTCATACTTTGAAGACTAGTGTTGATCAGACCGGTGATTCTGGTAAGACTGCTTCAGATCAAAGAAAAATGGAACATAAGCCTGATGACTTCAGTGAGTATTATTCAACACTGTTTTATTCAATTTTCTTGTGGTAAAATTGTTAGCAATCTGAAATGGGCTTTGAAATGTTTGCGTTTACATTTTTTTTCCCATAAAGTAAGTTGTTGATTGCATTTAGAGAGAACATACTATTAATACAAGCATATTACTTAGAGAGGACGAGATTATGGTAATAGCTGTCCTTTCTTCTCATGCCTAAGACCTGAACGTCTTTGCAAGATAGTGTGTGTTTCAGGCAATTTTGTGAATATAGTGTCTTGGAGGGTGGGAGCCCTTCATAATATCATTGCCAGTTTGGAAATGCCAGCTCTTACTGCTTTTCAGAAAGATCAGCGGAAAAATCTGCAAGAAAAAAAAAAAAAATTTATACATAGGGGGAAGATATTTACCATTTTTCCCTGTGATTGTTGTGCTCCTTTTGTTACTAAAAGTGTTTAAAATATGTTTTAGCAGATGGCTTTTTGATTTAGGGAATTCTGCAGTACCTACCAACCATCAGTGGTTACACTTAGAAGTGTTCAATTCTTATACGTATTTTTCAATTTCAAAATTAAATACATAGATCAGGCTTTGCCTCACTTCAGGTTAACTCATTAGTTCAGGATTTGTCACATTTTTTCAGAATGAAGGTTTTTTTTAAATAAAAATGCTGTTGTGAGGTCACGTGACAGTGCAGATTTGAAGTATTTCCCACTACTGCAACAGCTACAGCAGTTGCTTGTATGGAAATACTAGGGAAATATTAAAGTGCATATTTTTTTAGCTATCTTAATAAAATTCAGCAGGAAAAACAAGTTGAAATGGCAACATCCTGTGATCAGTCAGCTCTTTGTAGACCACCATCATGTACTGTAGGGACCATCTGTCACTGAGAAACCAGGACTTTGAAAACTTACTCAATTTTGATTCCTAGCTAGTCTAGGGGCACAGATCTCATTTGAAAGGAGAGAAAAAACGAAAAAAACCCACACCCCAAACCACAAATAAACCCTCACTTTTGCTGATGTAAAAACTACTGGAATAATGTAAAATGTAGATGTTTGTACAGATTAGTGGACTATGAACAATTCATAGGCATCTGGAGGAACTGGCCTTTCGGAATTGACCTGCCTGTTTGTGAGTAGCAGTGTTCCAGAGCTCAATGGTTGCTAGCCGTGGGCGTATGTAAGGTGTTGCAGTATGTTCAGGTGTAACTCCAGAAGCCTTCTAAATAGAAGGCTTGAAATGCCTGATGAGTGGCTCTGTAAGATCGTTCGGGTGAGTGTCTTTAAGGGAGTTCTATGACTGTTTCATTAAACATTTTGAGTAAAAAAAGTGTGTAAAAAAAAAAAAAAAAAAAAAAAAAGAAAGAAAAAATCTTATTTCTGTTATAGTAGAGCATCAGGATCTCACGTGCTCTGTTCACTCTTAGTTGCAGACTAGTCTCTGAAGTCTCTTGAAAATACTGTTTAACATACTGGCAAGATTCTAACGTCTAAGGTGATTTTGACTAGCCTTTGGACAAAAACAGGAATGTAGCTCTAATTTATGTCTAGCTCCTTAGTGAGAGACTTTTAACTGCTCTGTACTCATAACTTTCACTTTTCCTCTCCTTGAGTTACTCTGAAGAAAATAACTAATTTTTTCTCTAGATAAAGTAAAGAATTCTGAATCAACTAAAGAACATGCTTTGGAAGCTGATTATTTAGAAAACACCGCTGTTATTGATGAATCTAATCTGACATCTGAACAGCAACTAGGATTGAAACAAGCTGAAGAACGTCTGGAAAGAGATTATATCTCCCGACTTGAAAAAGTAGGTTGAGTTATTTATTAGATAAAAAAGAAAATGGGTGTCTTTTTCCATTATCATTACCATACTTCTGGTTGGGTGGTATTTCTACTAGAGCCTGTTGCCTCTGTTTCTTTCTTCTTTATAATGAATCACTTTAGTGATCTAAAGTATTATCCCTAGTAGTTGACTAGTCATTCATTGTGGCAGATGATACGGATTGGAAACGTGAGTGTTCTTTTTGTGGCACATGTAGCCTTTGTAGAACAGTATTGTTTAATTCTGCAGACCTAAATGTTTACAGTTCCATTACTTACCTAAGATTTTCTAGACAGTCTAGTTATCTGGAAACTCAGAATATAGGATCAAAAGGAACATTGTGGTATCTTCAGTCTATTAGCGTTCCATCAGTCCGAGTCACCTATATTGAAGATGACTCCTTAAAAATGTTGGTCTAAACTGTTCTTACCTCCAGTGAAACAAATTTCGAAGTCAGTATAGATAACCCAGAAGTTTTTCTTATTGTGTGATGTAAGGGTCTCTTTTATCATTTTAATCCCTTATATGTTATCCTAGGAAGATAAACCCAGGTTTATTACTTTTTTCTGCAACTTTCTACACATCTAAAGATCATTACTGTTCCTGCAGTCTTTCCTTCTTTAGACTCACTCTTTGTTCTTTGGTCTTAGGGGTTTTTTAGTTGCTGGTTCATTCTTGTTGCTTTTCTGTAGTCATCCACCGTGTAACTGGTATCCAAAATTGGACATGCAGTTTCAGCTGAGGCCTTACATATAAAGAGGAAAGCTGACTTCATCTGCCTGCAATACAGTACTTATGTTTAGGATCTCTTCAGCAGCAATAGGATCTTGGCTTGTAGTTTGACCAGCAATGATCCCCATATCCTTTTCTTAATGTTCAGTCAGATGTTCCCAGCCCTGTATTGTTTGCAATTGATAGTAGCTAAGGAGGAATGATACTTTGCTTTGATTGTATCTGATTTATTTCATTTCTCTAATTTGTTGTGATCACTGAAATTCTGTTTTATTTTACATCTTCTGTAACATCTCCCAACTTGGTATCATTCACATTTGTAGTCAGCGCAACCTCTATTGCATTTCCTAAGTCTTCAACAGAAATATGAATGTTTCTGGCCACAGAAGGACCCCTGTTGAAAAATACTTGGCAGATGCTTGGTGGCGAACCAGTCTAGGTATGTGAGCTCTGAGGACAGTTTTCTGAGCAATTTTATTCCCACCTTACTGTTCTTTATTTAGATAGTATTTATGGTCTCCTTTTGAGACTGATACTATGACAAGTGACAAAAACTTTGTAAAATTCAAGATACAACATCTGCTGCTACTTCTTCAAGCCCTATGATTTTATCTTTAAAAAGCAACCCTAAAATTGGTTTAGTGCAATTTGTTCATAGCAGATCAGTTTGTCACCTGTGACCTGTTGTTTTTTTTCTTATGTGCTTATTAGTAATTTATTGCAGTATTTTTCTGGATGCTAATTCTGACTGGTCTCTTAATTCCTTGGCTCATCCTCTTTAGCCTTTTAAAGATATTCTTAAGTTTTTCTTTTCTAGTGAATCTGGAACCTTCCCACTCTCTGAGTTCTTTAAAATGTAATTGTCTCTGAGATGGATTAGCTCCCTGAATATCCAAGCACAAATTTTATGAGGCTTGGCTTTAAACAAGTCAAACATCCAAACAACGCATCTATCTTACTCAAGGAGTAGTCTGTAGCTTTTCTTTGTCTTGCTGTTTGGAGTTCTTGCCCCTTTCATTGGTGTGAAATATAACTAGATGATTAAAAAAGGCTTTACAACGAAGGCAAAATAAAAGGCATTACATGATTCAACCTTTCTGGCAGCATCTGTTGACATAATACTGCAGATCAGTATTGTCAAGAATACCCAATTTTAAAAAATACTATTATTGCTGATATTCATTCCGTTTTAGAAGAATAGTAAAATATTTTAAATCTACTTCAGTCATCAGGTATCAAGTACTTGAATCTTCTGAGCTAGCGAAGTGTAACTACCTGTAAGTTGTTTTCCAAATGGATGTTTAATTTCATCTTACTAGGTTTCTGTCTCTTAGCAAATAAGGATGAAGAGATTTAGTATTAAAAGCATAATGACTATTTTAAATTTATATTTACTCTGCAGCTGGAGAACATCAGACTTTTTTTTTCCCCCAGAAGCAAAGATCAAACTCAGTAGGTGGAAAAACTTGCCCAAATTTAGCAGTGGTTTAGATTTCCATATAGCAAGTCAATTTTTTTAAAGTCATTTATAGTCTACCTTAGTGTCTTAAAGTGGTGTTCTCTTTTCATTCATTGTTATGTCACTGTTCAAACATCTGGTGTTTTCAGCATACTTTTCAGTTTTAGTAAATATAGATGTATTAGAATTAGGATGAAGATGTTAAGTAGTGTTTTTTCTCTCCCAGTTGTAACTGATAGCAATTATTGGAAAAATGCTAACAAGTCTGGAGCAAAACTAGGGCTTTTTGTTGGGGCCCTTTTGCCTTTGCAGTGAGCATATGAAAAGGCTTCCAATCTAGCCATGTTTTATTTGAGCAAGAAAATACAACTGCAGGATGAGACAGATGAAAGTGGAGTATTTCGCAAGCAGTCCCTCATCTTTGCAGAGCTGGTCCTTTCTGCCTTTTGGTCTAGTAGTTCGTGGTGGTTTCCTGGTTGAATAAACTCCACAGCGTACCCTCTTGGGCCCTAGGAAAATAGTGCCCTTCACATCATCTCCTGAGGCTTGGCTTCTTGCAGACTCTCAGGGGTCTCCCAGGTGGCAGCTCTCCATTTGCGTACTCCATCTATCCCAGCCTTGTCTGTAGAAAGAGATTCTTGCTCTGCGTGTTTCTTCAATTCTGAGCATCCCAAATTATTCATCAAAATGGAATAATCTTAACCTTGTCAGAGGATCCCACCTTATCCAGTGTACAGTCATTGGTATCTTCTTCCTTGTTGGCCAGCCACGCCCTTTTTAATAGAACAAAAAATGCAGTACTTGCACAGGATGCTGTGAATATGCTAGCCAAACAACACCACCATCTGTCATAACATGTATAGTAGATAATATGATGAATACTTCCAATTTTCTCATCAGAGAAGAGAGGATAGATACTGCGATTTAATAAATCCATAGTTATTAAAAGCTTGAGCTGGCAAGGGAATGGCTTACTGGCCTTTAGGTCAGCCTTAAGAGGCATAAACTCTTCAGTCTTAATCTTGCCTCACTAAAATTTACTGAGAGGTGTAATATTCAAGTCATCTCACTTCCTTTCCTTGCTTTCCCCACTTGTCATACGGGTAAAAATCCATTTCTGCTGTATTTTTTGAAGATTACTTAATGTTTGCAAAGCACCTTGATATTACAAGTGTTACATAATTGTTAAATACATTTTATTATTCAAATAATTGAGTTTTTCAGACACTATTGGCAGAAACATTTTCTTTTAATCTATGGCCATTTTTCCTCAGCGCTCCCCAGAATACACCAACTGTCAGTATCTATGCAAGCTCTGCTTAGTTCACATTGAAAATATCCAGGGAGCTCACAAGCATATTAAAGAAAAACGTCATAAGAAAAATATAATGGTAAGTTAATAAAATTCTGACTGATTTTTTGTTCTTTTTTTTCCTTCTGTTTTTTGTTAAAAAGAAAAAAAAGAAATCATATGTGGTATGTTTTCTTTGGTCATCTTCATTTAGGTGAAAGTTTATGTGCTGAGCAGAGATCCACAAATTTCTGTTGCTTGTTTTCTGTTTGAGAGGAATGGCTTGATGATCTGTCCAGGCAGAGAGGAAAGAATAGTTTTGGTCATTGCTTTTGAATTAGTGTCTCTGAGTAGTGGACAGTTCATCATACTTATAGTAACAGAATGCAAAGTAACTTAGGTGAGAAACACACTTAGTTTTTCTGTTTCTTCCAAAAATAGTATCATTGGTAGCAAGACCTCCAGGGACTAGAGGTGGGGTTGGGGATGTTGCTTTCTTCGTTTTTTTCTCTTTTGTCTGAATTGTGAAGTTTTTATCTACATCCTTTCTGTGATGGGTGGGCGGAGTGAATAGTATGTATAGACTACAAAAAGAGAACTAAAGTAGGGAGGGATTCAGTTCCTGAGTCACTCATCATCTGCCTGGGTTTATGCATGTGTTTAATATGAAAAACAGTTCTAAGGCATTCAAAGAGAAAAACAGTTTCTTTATCAGATACCATGGTGTTACTGTTTGCTTTGCTTTAAAGAGCTTCTACATGCATGAAATCCAATAAAAGGCGCACAGATTTTCTTGCCAACCCATTTTTGTAAATGCTGATGAAGAGCTACAAATTCCCCGGTATGTAGGGCTTTGTGATTCAGATGGTTAAAATTACTCTTCCTACAACCATTCCCCAGAATTCGATCAATGATTTACTCCTGTTTCCATGTATTTCTCACCATACTTCTGTTTGATAGAATTAGAACATTAATTACGTATATGCAAGCCATCACTTAGAAAACCTTGAATGCCATAAATCCATTATGTCTCAGGAAGTAATGTTTTTGTATTATGTTCAGTTACTATTGGTAAAGGATTCTGGTTCTCTTGCTGTCTGCTAAATTGCATCATGGAAAAAAAAATCAATAAAATGGCAACCAACCCGCTCCATGTTTGATATGGAAACACTTTCGTACCGTGCTTTTCATCTGGGCATGGAGATAAGAATTGAGGAATGAGGTTTTCTTACCACTGACTGGAAATGCTAGAGGACAGGGAGCTGTTTCAGTTTTTAACTCTTGTCTTCAAATAGCTTTATGTTGTGTGTCACATTACAGTGATAAGAGGTATGTAACTGTTTAAATGTTACTTCATGAAATATACCTATTTACAGCTCTAACTACGAGATACGTGACTGTCAAATAAGCTTAGTAGCAGCAGTGGCTTCCCCACTCAAGAAAAACCTTAAAGCAGTGACACTGAAAAAACCACAGCCCTTCAGAAATGCACATATTCTTTCTTAAGCTAAATTTGTTCAGATAAGAACAGAAGAGTTGAGATATGCAGCCTAGAACTAACCAGACATTTTCATACTGGATTGTGTTTTCTTAGTGTATAATTATTTTCTGTTTATTACTTACTTCTGTTATCAGTCACATATTTCATTTAGTTGATGAATTTGTGAAACAAGTGATTGTTGTACTTACTCCCAAATGACTTGATGCATCTGACATATTTCTTGCTGTTGGATTAAATTGATTATAATTTGATGCACTAAAAATAGCACTTCTGGCACCAGCTGCTTAGGCAGCAACGTGACTCAAAATTTCTTGGAGCTAGGAATACTTTTTCTGCCTCTGATACCTTCTTCAAGTAAATCCACTCTGGAAAAAATCTGTGTGACTCTAGAAAAACTTTCTCAACTCAGTTACTTTTATTATGTATGAACAATTACAGCTTTTCATTTCCTTGGATGAATTCTGTTTCAGAACTGTCAGAAAATGTGGTTCAGGAATGTAACACAGCAGATTTCCTCCCTGATTGCCAGCTGTGAATCAACATGGTCTCTTAAACACTGAGCATCTACTGTCGTGTGTGAGCCACACTATATTTGCCAGTTAGGCAAGGCAGGGTTCCTACCTTTTAAAGTGTTTGGTCAGGACACCATGTCAATGGAAGAACACAAACAGCAAACAGTATGTTCTAATATCATGCAGTAGTATGAGATGACTTTTTTCTTTTAAAATACCAGTTTTAACTTTTATTATCCAACAATTATTCAGGAAAAACAAGAAGAAAATGAGCTGCGTGCCCTCCCACCCCCCTCTTCTGCACAGTTGGCTGCTCTGAGTTTTGCACTCATCGAGGCAGCAAATGAACAAGGCATATCAGATGATGACTTCAGAATTCGTCAGGAAATTGTAAATGAAATGGAGAAAATTATTCAACAGCCCTTACCAGGTATTCACAGTATTCTCCATTTTCTTTAGGTGAAAATTTTTTGTTTTTTTTAATTTTTACACAGATTTTGATAACTTCCATAATGGTGAATTAATGCATTTGGGGTTAATATATCTTTGTATTATACAATATTAATATATACAGGCATTTTAGTACAGACTGGCAGTTGATTTAAAAGGACCTAACAGACCTCCAAGAAGAGAAAAATATAACTGTGCTTATTTTTGCTTCTTTTTTGTGTATGTTTATTGAAGCTGTTGATCCTCTTTAAAGTGATGATTTCTGATGAAGATTGGAAATTTCCATGGTATGAAATGTTTCCTTCCTGGTTGTGTTTAAAGCCTCAGCCACTGTTTTATTTCCTTCAGGCTCTAGCGCTACAAACCTTTCCACCTGTATCTTACCTAGCATAACTGAATATCTGTGGCTGTTACAGTAGAGATTTTTTTTTCTCCCCAAGTGCACTTAATCATACTAATATAAATGTAGCAGGAGGGGGAAATGAGAAGGAGTTTGAAATGTATTTTTTTCCTAACGGTCCTTCAGTTGTTTATAACATCTTTCAGGGCAGGTAAAAGTTGCATGAGGCAATTTTTCTTAAGCATAGTTCTAGGGAAAAAAAATTAAACCTCTGCTATGAGTGATTTTGGTAAGCATATGAGTTATTTTCAGTACTTAATTGTGATCTGAAATATCTGCAGGTACTATGTGACATTTTCAGTGCTTAATTGTGATCCGAAATGTCTGCAGGTACTAATCAGTAACTGTTCATTAAAACAAGTCATTAAAATCAACAAGAGTTGTTGTTTAACAGGTATTTCTTCTCATGTATATTAATGGTTAATGGGTCCTAAAGTGAGGTGTACTTTGAGATCAACTATAGCTTCCCAGAGTCCCTTGAATTGTCTTAAATAGGTCAAAATACTACATTTACTTAACTACGTATAAATATCATACCTCATCTGCCTTTTCCTTGAGTGCTTTATGTTGATTAAAAAAAAAAAAAAAAAAAAAAGTCTGAGTAGGTTAAATGCTTAGTCCCTTTTCTCCGCTTCGGTGGGTCAATTAAAGTTCAGTGCGTTAATAGAGTTAGTAAAAATTGTCTAGATAAGACGAATCGTAGTCTTTCCCCTCCTCTCCCTTCAGAAGTACAGTATGTTACTTCAATAGGACATGTTAAACATTTAAATCCAGTTTATACTGATGTTGGAAAATAAAATAAGTAATACAACAATATAATAATATTTGATATTTGCATCTTTACACTGATTTCCCATCATCTCCTATAGTTAATATGCTGGGAGTTTGGGAGCTGATTTTTGGAGCTATGGTAATGTTGACTTTATGTTAACAATGGTTTGTTTTTCAGTGCATCTGAACAGAAGGAGATACTAATCTCATTGACAAAAACTATGTTTTCAAACTTCTTATTTAATCTATATTGAAACTGGGTTCATATTCTAAACTGTCCTTTTATTTTAGACATAACTTCTTTTTTATCTTTGGTCTATGAAAATACAGTAGTAAGAAAGATTTTGTTTGCTGCAGGATGATCAGCTTTAGTTTTAGGAGCTACATTAAATGTATGCTTCAACATAAGGTGCTGAACAGAACAGGGATTTGTAGGGTGGAGGTTTGCTAATCTGTTTGATCTATAATATTGCCATATGCGGCTCCTAGTGCAAACTTCTGTTCTGACACACTATTGAGTTTTCCACTGATAGTATAGTAGCATAAGACAAAGCAAAGGAAATTATTACTTGGGTGTTGGATTTGGAAGGGACTGAGCATAGTCTTAGTTTTCAGCTGACATAAATATGTCAAAGCCCTAATATATATTACAGGAAAGTTTTCATCTACAAATTTATGTCATGAATTGGGATAAATTACTGTTTATGGAGTGGAATGACATTTCTCATGATATTGTTACTGAATAGTTACTTTCTAATTAGTTTAGATGTCTTGTACATCTTTGCAGGTAAGGAACAATACTAACTACAAAACCGCTACATGGATACTGTACTTTGTGTCTTGGATTATATTGAAGTTATGTTTTATATGCATGTTTCGCAATGAATTGTGCATAGGAACTTGCTAATAAAATTAGCAGATAGAAATTTTTTTTTTACAAAAGTGTATGAGCCAACAAAGAATTTTATAATTGGCTAACTGCTGGAGTGAAATCAAGCTGTAGTTAACAAAAGCTGTTAAATAAAATCCTGCACTGAGATGGTGACAGTTACTATTTTATATTTTGTTTTATATTAAGAACGAACAGAACTAAAGCTGCATTGCAGAAATACTTTAAAACAGCTTGAAAAGTTTTGAACATTTGGTAATTACACTATTTGAATTATATGTCTTCCTGTGCTGCTGTGTTATGGAAATGCTAGCCTTCACAAGAGTGAGAAAGTGGTTCAGTATTCATTAATTTGGGAGTACCATTTGGGAGGTACAGTATCTAAAGCAAGGTGTGCATCATCCATTAAAGAATAATTTACTTACTAGCTTGTAAATAATTGTTTCTTTCTCTTCCAGACTGTTCACTGAGGATGTATGGCTCCTGTTTAACTAGATTCGCTTTTAAGACCAGTGATGTCAACATTGATATCAAATTTCCCCCTAAGGTGTGTAGATACTATTTTGTATTAACTAAGACTGTTTATTAAATCAAGGCCATCAACATTTATTTCTACTCCATTGCCTTCATCTTCCATTGGGCATATGGTGTTAGAATAACACAAAGCATATAATCTTTGATTTGGTGTCAGGTGTGCTATGAATCAAGTGTGTAAAGTTTTTATTGCTTGTTAGGTAGTTTCAGTTCTGGTTTTTAGGACAAACGGTAACTTTTTTAAAATTTTCTGAGTAATCATTGAAGCGATATGAAGATAGTTGACTCTGGATAAATATGCTTTTAAGTGCTCGTGATTCAGACGGTAAAATCTTGTAGGTCTTCATTCCCCCAACCCACCCTTTTAAAGGTGGGGCTAAAAGTGATAATTTTCCTTTTTATGTTTCAGTTACGTGCAAGCAGATGTCACATCCCGGTTCACAGTTTACTGGGGTACAAAATTCCTGCAGCGCAGTATAACTTGCCTTTAAACGTTGAAGCTGTTGGTTCACGTTTAGTGTGTGATATTAGCAGCACGTTGTTACAGGCACAACTGCTGAACTTGCTCTTTGTTTGATTGTACATGTTATGGTGGAATTCAAGATACCTGTTTTAGGCAGATGCGTACACCTAGCACTTTGAAATGATATGGCAGTTAGGAAGCAGAACTGAGCCCTTTTTAAAGCAATTGCATGTGGAGTGTACCATGTCTCTTTTTCACAAAGGCTCAAAGGTGGTGCTAATTTTTAGCTTTTCTTTGAACTATTAACATCTTGTCTTTGAAACACCACTTAAGTTGGTTTCTGGGGAGGAAAGAAAACACATTTAGAAATTACAAACTTTTGAAACCCTTATGAAGGTACTGACGTTAAAAAGTTGCTTTCTGGGGAGGAAAGAGAACACATTTAGAAATTACAACCTTTTAAAACCCTTACGAAGGTACTGACGTTAAATTCTTTAGTTGTGCATTTCTAGTGGCATATGTTGACGCTGAAATTGTTGAATATATGGCAAGTATTTTGTTTTAACTTTATGAAGTCTGTTAATACGAAACTAGAACAGAAGTATTAACTAAAAAAGCTGCAGGCTAAAAGAAAGCTGGCTGATATGTTTACCTGTTTTCATGGTGCAGACAGATACTGTTAACTTTTTCATTAGTACTGACAAATTATTTCAGTTTGTGAAAGAACATAGTGTTACTAGTTGTGCAGTCTAAGTAGTTTTAAACAAAGTGTAAAATAAACTAGGTTAGTCTGAATAATGTAACCCCCTCCAATTTTTTCATTTTAGATGAGTCAACCAGATGTTCTGATACAGGTACTTGAAATCTTGAAGAACAGTGGTGAGTTTCAGTTGCATCTCATTTCTGTTTAATTAACATTCCAACTGCTTTTCAGTTGTATTTATGCTTAATTTGTCTGTAAACTTACAAAAATAGATTAGTTTGCAACCGGAGTATCTGAGCTGTTTTAATGAATACCAGCGCTTGTGTGAGAGATGAGAACCTGCAGCAGGAGAGTGGCAGCCCAGGTAGTCCAGTTCAGATTGCCAGAATTTATGGTAATAGTATTGGATGCCAACTCAAAAAATATTTAACTTTGAAGGAGAAATCATAAACAATAAATGCGAAAGCCAGTTTGCACGTGCATTTGAACATCAGTGAGAACTATTACAAAACTTGTGAAACTTGTAGCCTCCTTCTTCTATCAGGAAGTTATCTAACCTTGTGACCTGCACATCTTGAACCAAGTGACACAAGTAGCATTGCATTTTTGATCCTTCGGGAAATTTTGGTAGGTCAGCTCCATAAGTGGTTTTCAAACTATCCTGATGGTTTGTCAGAGATTCAACCTTGTGTCTTTCAAATGTTGTAAAGACAAAAAGGTTGTAGAAGAGATGCCAGCTCAGTTTCCTGACAGAGGCTTTTCCTTTTTTCCTTCTTTCTGGATGTGTGATGCTGGTGGTGACCATCAAAAGTAACCAGAAAATACTGCATACTGTATGCATACTATGCAGCACTTAATTTGAGTTGTTCTGTAAAAGCATGGTATAAATGTAATAGCTGTAAAGGCACAATTGGGAAAACTGTAAAAGACTTTCATACAGCATGTTTTTTTTTCTCCTTGCTTAGCTGTCTACTCAGATGTGGAGTCAGATTTCCATGCCAAAGTTCCTGTTGTCTTTTGCAAAGATGTTAAAAGGTACATGTCACTGAAAAGGATTTCTAATGAGATACCTATTTCTGCTGTGCTTGTTCGTAGCAGCTGCTTGCCTGCACTCCTGACAAGAAGCGTTACTCTAACATTTAGCTAACATTCATGTTAAAATGGAATTGCTCATACAGGAAAATACAATCTAGAAAGAAAGCTTAGCTTTGTTTTTGTACTTCATAGAGCTTGTTAGTTGTAGGAGTCTGAAAATACCAGTTCTACTTTTAGTTAAGTAGGGGAAGAGTGGAATGGGTTTCAGTTGATATTTAAAATTTCTGCCAGCAGTTTAATCCAAGACTTTAAAAACATTTTATAAGATACACATTGCCAGAAAGGACAGATCACCTGACAGTTTCGGTACATTCGTAAAAAGCAGGAACCTCCAAAATGGAGCATGATTGCTGTATGATGGCCAGGTTGCTTTGACTGGCTAGAGGTGTGTGCTTGAAACTCCGGGAAAGTAAATGCGACAAGGGTGGGTGTATCTTTTCCTGTGTTTGTAGATTGTGCAAATGCCTAGTAAGTACTAAGAGAATAGATAAAATTATTCTGAGAAGCAAAACAAAAGTTTTTAGAGAAGCTGTTTGTAGACTTACTAAATCTTAATACGGAGCAGGCCTGGAGTGTTTATCTGTTAAATTGGTATGTAGTAGATATACATGGAGTTTGAGTTGTGTAAGATTGCACAATTAAGTAATGGTAGAACTTCGAGCAAATTCATAATGCTGTTTTATATTTTCAGCTGAAGTCAACTTCTGTAAGTTCTAGATCCAACTGATGAGTTAATAATAAAGAAAATGTGATTATATTCTGTAGTTTTTGTTTAAAAAGTTCAGGTTCTTACATAGGGAGACACTGATGCATGTTTTTAATATGGTGGATGTGATGACCCACCTTCCCCCCACCCCAATCATCATCTGTATATGCAAGGTGATAACTCTTTTTATCTGTTTTACATTTGTAATTACAGTGGTTTGACGTGTAAAGTAAGTGCTAGAAATGATGTGGCTTGCCTTACAACTGACCTGCTGGCTGCACTTGGTAAACTGGAGCCTGTCCTTATTCCCTTGGTTTTGGCTTTCCGCTACTGGGCTAGAGTAAGTATATAAATATTGAGGATAATTAAATATATTTATTTCCTCTTTTTAAGCACTGCATATGACATAATTTATAATATACCGTGAACATGTTTGCAGAAAAGAACTTCATTTCGCTAATTCACCTCTTACCTTAACAAGCCAGAATGAGACCAAAGATTTTGATGTGAAACTGTAAATATGTATGAAGCTTCCACTATTCTGTTAGCAAGCTATTACACTAGTTACTTAAAACTAGTTAACTGATCCTTGAAAACCAGCCTAACAGCAGTTGGGTCTTGCAAACTTCCCGTTACTGAGGTTACGTTGAAAAAAGTTAACTTGTGCTAAAAAGGGTCTGTTGTCGTACCCTGCTGTACTTGGTACAGATGTCAACAGTGATCACGGGAACCAAGTTACAATGTTCACAGCCAGTGTTTAGCTGTCTTGTAATTCAGTCCTGAAATTGCTGCCAGGCCATACTTGATTTAAAATGTCTTGGCTTTATTGAAAAATCAGTTGTGTGGTGTTAGTATTGTTGCTTGATTTAGCAAGGTGTTTTTACAAAAAGTCCTGTTTTACAACATATAACTAGCAGTAGTAGAAACTACAAAGAACTGCTCAAAGTCTAATATGTTCATCACGTATCTCTTGAGTTTCCGTAGAAGAGATGAGCATCAGATTACAGCCAGATGCATAGAATCCCCATCTCCATACATGAGCTATTACACAATAACAAATACCTGATAGTTGACTGAAATTCTAGATGGGAACATAAATGTGTCCCACAATCACAAAATGTCATGAAAGCGAAGAGAATAACATATAATAAAAAAGTATAATTTAGGGCACTGTACAAATTACTGTAATATGCATTTTTCTGTATGTGGATGGACATGACAACTGCAGTTTCTGAGATAAAGGATTTTTTGTTTCACTCTAGCATGTATTTCACATTTCTTTAATACCTGTCCTTTTATAATACATTTTAAATTAAAGTGCTTCTGTTACATCAGAAAATTAATGATTTATTCTTTTACAGCTCTGTCACATTGACTGTCAGGCTGAAGGTGGGATTCCCTCATATTCCTTTGCCTTAATGGTGATTTTTTTTCTTCAACAAAGAAAACCACGGATTTTGCCATCCTATTTGGGCAACTGGGTAAGTGACTTGGTAATATAGTAACCTTATTGTTACATTGCTGACATTATTTTTGTGTTCTACAAGGTCATAAAATATGCAGCTTTAATTGCCTAAGAAATTTGTAAGTAAAACACTGGTACTTAATTCTCACACAGTTGATGCCTGATGAAAAGGCAGCTGCTATAGCCTGTGCAATTGTGTCATGCAGTGTTTTGGAGAAAAGGCAAGTATTTTCTTAAATTCTCTGAATTTATTTCTCTGACGTCAGTTATTCTTGGGAAGGATAAATAGCACAGTTGTCAGTGTACTTTTTGTTGAAAACTTTTGGTTGTCTGTATTATATACAGTCTTGTTTCAGAGATACTTTTAATTCTTGTTAGATTGAAGGCTTTGATTCAAAGAGGCCAGATGACCACCAGCTGAAAGGTATAGAAGAGGAGTTTGTACGGTGGGAGTACAAACCACCAACAAATGGTGCAGCAAAAAACTCAGCTGGAGCAGAAAGTAAAACTAAAGTTGAACAACAAAAAGGTGGTGGCAAGAAGGTAACAAGCTCGGAAGTGGACAACCAAAGTAATGCGAAGGAGAAACACGGCAATGTAAGTCATGGCTTTATTTCACTTAAAACCATATTCTCTTATTCCTGGTTTTAGTCTTTAAACATTAATGTTGGATGGAACCAGGAGAAAAAATGGAAATTTTAATTTCTTATTGCAGTTGAGCATTCTTGTCCATGTGTTTCAGTCTCTCTTAGCATTCAAAACTCCTCACCAAGTTTCACTGGGGCAACTGTGGTTAGAACTGTTGAAGTTTTACACACTGGAATTTGCTTTGGAGGAATATGTCATCAGCATACGGGTACAAGAACTCTTAACCAGAGAGAATAAAAACTGGCCTAAAAGGCGAATAGCCATTGAAGGTAGGATAATACCCTTTTCTAGTTCTGTACTCATCCTGCATTATTATCTTTATTTACCTAATACTTACAGATTTGTCACAAGAAGTCTGGACAATAAATTAAATCAATAATTGGAGGAGAAAGTAAAAAAATTTTTTTTTCTATTTTGTCAGCATTTAGTCTGTTTAAAGACAAATTTTCTGTTTAGTACTACTTTTTGCAACTCTGGTCCTTGAAATACAAAGTGTAAATTTATTTAATTGTTTCTTACCATTCTGTTGTTCTCTCTGTTTCATTCTTTCTATAAACCATTATTTATTCCTTTTTAATAATTCTGATATTATGAATTTTCAGCACCTGTAGCTGCGTTTCTGAAAACCACAATATATTCTGAGTGTTACCAGCTATCAGTTTGTTTCCTCTGACTCTGATGCAGACTGAGCAGAGAGGTTGGCTCTGATCAGTGAACTGGAGCAAACCCATCAAAGTAATACCCACACAAGAACCCACCCCCCCAGCACCCTTCCTTGTTCCTTTCCCCGTGGGTAGTTTTTCCACACTGTGAAACTGAATGTCATGTCATAGGCAATCCTTCAAGGCCTGAATATCCTGCTAAGGGACTTGTTTTTTTCAGGGAGTGAGATCATATGAATTTGATGGTGAACATATACCCTGCGTTATATATGTTGGGGAGAGAAAGAAAGAAAATTATTTTGTCTATTACTTCTTTATAACTGGAAAACATCTTTATTTCTGTTCCTCAACACGGAAAAAGAAGTAAATGATACTTCACAGGGAAAGTCACAGAGCGGTGCATGGCAATCTGAATTGGCCTTAAGAATAGAGAAATTGGGTGTTTGAGAAAGGTTAAGAAACCATTTATAAATGCATAGATAACTGTTGAACACTTTGTAGAGATGTTGATGAACTAGCTTTTCTGGAACACACATGAGGTGATGGAGAGGACAAGGAGAAATAGGTCAGAGAATCATAAAGACAGAGAATGAATAGATATACGGAGAAGGGTATATTGAAGGACAAGTCAGTAAGGTGCAAGAAGAAGTAAAAAGGAAAAAAACAAGCAATGAGTTGGTGAGGCACATGTTGAGTAGTAGGTCTTGAGATCACTGCTGTGGCTTTAATTTCCTCTCCCAATTCTTTCCTTCAATCGCTTTTAGTTAGAGAGTTTTAAAACTACAGTAGCATGTAGGAAATGAAAACTGTAAGACAAAAGGGAAAATTATTGAGGAAGAAGCAGGAAATAATTTCAAAAAGCAGATTGCATTCTGGTTCTCATACCTGCTATTATTGGTCTTTTTGTGTTGTTTTTGTTTGTTTGTTTTATGTTTTTTTGTTTTCCATTTTTGCTTTTGTTTTTGGTGGGGTTTTTTAATGTTAAGTTTGTAACTGAAATTATGAAGTAACAGAATCTCAGTTTGATACTATCTTCCCAGGCAAACTTATAGCAACTATGCAAGTGCTCTTTTTACTTGGAAAACATGTTTGATCTAGAAATCGCTAGGAAGGACTAAGAATGAAACCTGGTGAGATTGGTTCATATAATCCTTATAACCTTAATGTTATTCTTAAAGAAATTAATTTCTTAAGGAAAATGCAAATCCTTCTTCAGTGAAGGAAAAAAGTTCAGGCAGGCCTACGTTTATTTTGTCTTTGTATGTTAATTTTCACGTCTAGCTTAGAAATTGACCATAATATAATGGTACAATATACCTGTGGTTTTCTTTTTAAATAACACTATTTAGAATTGTTTATGATAACCAACATTCATGGCCACACGTGTTGTGTTTTATATGGAAGAAGTCCAAAAAAACCTTGTGGGCCCTATATTCTCTAAGTATATCCAAATAAAATTCTGGATTATATTATAAGAATCTCTTTTTAACTGCTGTATCGTAACTTAGGTATTTCAGCTGCTTTAGTGAAATGTAGAAATTAAAGATTACTAATTAAATTGTTCTTTTTTTTCCTAGATCCTTTTGCACTAAAGAGGAATGTTGCACGAAGTCTAAATAGCCAGATGGTATTTGAGTACATCCTGGAGCGTTTTAGGACAGCATATAAATATTTTGCATGTCCACAAAGTAAAGATGGGATTAAATCCAAGCCAGATACTAAGAAAAAAGAAAAAGGGAAAATGAATAATAAGAAATCCACAAGATCTGAAGAGCCTGTAGCCAACTGTTGCCTTCCACAAGGGGAAAAAGTTGTAGATAAACAAAATATAGCAAGTGGATGTAACGTACCAGAGAATGAACTTGAATGTAATGAAGTGGTAGAAGCTGTAGCCAAAAGATGTACTTCCAAGAACACAGACTCTTTGCTACTTTCAACATTGGACTCTAGTTATGATGAAGACAAAGAAGAAGCTTTATCCCTTATCTCTAATGAATGCTGTGAATTAAAGCAAAAATCACTAAAAGAGAGGGATGATTTAGAAATTTCAGTTTGTATAACAGAAGATGAGTTAAGCCACCATTGTAACTGTAGTGAACATCAGCCCTATGACACAAATTCTAGTAATGAATTTTCTGATGCTGAAAGTAGACAGAGTTTGGTAACAGAGTCTTCTCAGAAGAGCAAGTGCACTGGCACACCAGCTACCTCGCCCAACTGCAAAGCAACGGTGGAAGCTCACAGTCTCAAAGATGAAGGCAGACTCTCTACAGAAGAAATGCATTATGTGTTTGATAAGTTTATTTTTACTTCAGGAAAGGTAAGCTGTGTATTTAAGCAGTGCTGGTCATGTATCAGTGGGCTTTTACTTTCAAATCACTAAACTAAGGGTGGATGGATGATGGAATTCTCCCAGTGATTGTTTCAGTCTCTGTTAGGAATGGTAGCTCCAGCCTTTTTAGAGTACCTGTTACTTAGGACTGGAAAACACCAAACCTGTATGTCGTTTGGATCAGAGGGGCTGTTGACCTCATCTTACGCAAAGCTTTCTGATTTCGACAAAAAAAAAAAAAAATCCTGGGTTTTGGTTTTTTGTTCTTTTGTGTTTCCCATCCCCCGTCCCCTTCCTCTCCTACTTTCTTGTAGAATTTCCAGGTGCTCTTATGCACTGTGAGAACTAAATGTAGCCTGTTGAGCCGTGTTCTTCCATTCTTTTTAGAGACTCTGTTGCTGCTCCTATGTTAAATGTTCTTGCTTGCATGACTTACATGGAAATGTTAGGTCTGTTGAACTACCTTATAAGTAAAATTGCATTTGTGCACTTCCCCCCAAAGCCACCAACTATAGTATGCAGCATCTGCAAACGGGATGGACATTCCAAAAATGACTGCCCAGAGGATTTCAAGAAAATTGATCTAAAACCACTACCACCAATGACTGACAGATTTCGGGAAATACTTGATATAGTGTGTAAAAGGTGTTTTGGTAAGTTGGAATAGTGTTTGTACTCCACTGTAAACTGTGATCTGTAATCTGGAAAAAATAAAACCTGTAGGGTTAAATTACTTACTCCAGTAAGTTCAGTGGGAAGAAGCTCTTCCAGGTTACCCTAGGCTATAAATTGATCGATGTTCTTATTTTCATATAATCCATGGTTGTGATACCAAATTCTTGTAACAGATTTGAGAAACTAATACTATACAGAATTTTTCACTGGGCTTGTAAAATTTAGTAGTGTTCCCAGAAATTAGCCTCTGGGCAAAACTAGTTTTTGTCTTTATCAAATTCTATGGCTCCTTTTGGAAAAGGCCCCTTTTGGGTGCTGTGGTGGGGTTAACCTTGGCTGGATGCCAGCTGCCCACTAAGCAACTGTGTGTTTGATTGCAGAAAAATCAGACATCTGAAATAAAATCCGAACAACTCTAATGATATCATAAAAAAGAAAAACACATATTCAAGGGAAGTAAATGTAACAAAATAAAGAAGAAGGTATCCAGTACTTTTAAAGAGCTGAAAAAGATTTTTGAGGTAGCTGAATGTCACATCTGACTGTGTTTTAACTTTTTACTTCAGATGAGTTATCTCCTCCTTTATCTGAGCAACAAAACAGAGAACAAATTCTGGCAAGTTTGGAAAGATTTATTCGAAAAGAGTATAATGGTATGTAACAGTAGGTAGTGATTCTTCATAATGCTTTCTTCATTCATGTTGTCCAGAGCATGAAGATGTAATTTGTCTCATTATTGCTCATTTTCCTTGCTTAAAGCAGTGGCATCTCTTTTCCCTCTGTATTTAAAGCTATATTGCAGGCTTCTAAAGTGAACATCCCTCAGTGCTGTTCCATGGAAATGTCCTTAGAAATTCCTTCTTAGAGTGGAGGAAGAGCTGCAAGAGTAATAATGCAGATACAGGACTGTTGCAGTCAGGACAAAAAGAGAGTTTGAATAGGCCCTGGCCTGTTTAGTTAGGTTTAGTGCTATCTGGGTTGTGGGCCAAGTAATTTTGTTGCCTAGTCAGCAGTCTTTTAAGTAGCTTAGAAATTTTAATGAGTTTGTTATCTTCACGTGCCTTTTATAAAATAGGCAAAAATGTCTTACTGCAGTGATGGAAGTCAAGGCGCAGAGATGCGAAGTGATTTTTTTGCAGGTGTTGTAAAACAGTGCTAGAGGCAGGTACCAAACCCAGGTCTCCTGAATTCCAGTCTGTTGCTTTACACAGAAGGCCATCCATTCTGCTGTAGCTGGCCTGTGATCAAGGAACTGTGAATTGCACTTCCATCCACTTGCTGCACCCTCCCGTTACTGCCAGCAGCTAGCTGTGGATTTAGACCTGTTACAGAACCTTGAAAGACTGAAGATATCTGACTCTATTAAAGATTAGGAAAAAGCTGTGAATACGTGTTACTTACATTTTCCTGGCATTGATTTCAGTTGAACAGATAATTGTATTCTTTTCAGTTAGGAAGAAATTTCTTCCTCTCAGCGATATGATTTCACTTTCCTTTACAAGAATGAAAATATATTCTATTACTGCGTTTCAAACAAAAATATAAACAAAACAGTTGGGAAAGAATGTTCCATAAAGTATATTAATCTTACTGCTTGTATCTCCTCGAACAGTGTGTTATGGTTACAGAAACCTACTGATTGACCAAATTTACCTAGTCACTGGAAAAATATGCATCCTAGATAAAGTATAAGTGAAACCAGAAATACTGCTTAGACTACGTTAAAAGTAGCTCTGTCTTAGCCTGCGGGGTAAAGCTATACTGGTGACTGGGTTTGCACATTATTTATAGAATCATAGAATCATTTAGGCTGGAAAAGACCTTTGAGATCATCAAGTCCAACCGTTAAACCAGGACTGCCAAGTCCATCACTAAACCGTGTCGCTAAGCATTGCATATATGTGTGTTTTAAACGCTTCTGGGGATGGTGACTCAACCACTTCCCTGGGCAGCCTGTTGCAATGCTTGACCACCCTTTCAGTGAAGATTTTTTTCCTAATACCCAATCTAAACCTGCCCTGGCATAGCTTGAGGCTCTTTCCTCTTGTCCTGTCACTAGTTATCTGTGAGAAGAGATCGACCCCCACCTGCCTACAGCCTCCTTTCAGGTAGCTGTAGAGAGCAGTAAGGTCCCCCCGAGCCTCCTTTTCTCCAGACTAAACACGTCCATTCCCTCAGCCGCTCCTTGTAAGGCTTTTTCTCTAGACCCTTCACCAGCTTTGTTGCCCTTCTCTGGACACACTCCAGCACCCCTATGTCCCTCTTGGAGGTGAGTGGCACAAAACCAAACACAGTATTCAAGGTGCAGCCTCACCATTGCTGAGTACAGGGGGACAATCACTGCCCTAGTCCTGCTGGCCACACTGTTTTGGAAAGAAGCCAGGATGTCATTGGTCTTCTTGGCCACCTGGGCACACTGCTGGCTCATGTTCAGCTGACTGTCAACCAGCACGCCCAGGTCCTTTCCACCAGGCAGCTTTCCAGCCACTCTTACTCAAGCCCGTAGCGCTGTGTGGGGCTGGTGTGACCCCAGCGCAGGACCCGGCACTTCTTGAACCACATACAGCTGGCCTCAGCCCATTGATCCCAGCCTGGCCAGACCCCTCTGCAGACCCTTCCTGCCCTCAAGTGGATCAGCACTCCCACCCAGCTTGGTGTCGTCTGCAAACTTGACTGGGGGGGGCATTTGATCCCCTTGTCCCAATTGTCTGTAAAGATATGAGTCCCAGGGAACCACTTGTGACCAGTCACCAGCCAGGTGTAACTCCATCTACTACCACTCTTTGGGCGTGGCCATCTGGCCAGCTTTTAACCCAGCGTAGCATACACCTGTCCAAGCCATGAGCAGCCAGCTTCTCCAGGAGAATGCTGTGGGAGATGGTGTCAAAAGCTTTACTGAGGTCCAGGCAGACAACACCCACAGCCTTTCCCTCATCCACTAGGTGGGTCACCTTGTCATAGGAGGAGATCAGGTTAGCCAAGCAGGACCTGCCTTTCATAAACCCATGCAGGCTGGGCCTGATCTCCTGATTGTCCTGCATGTGCTGCATGATGGCACTCAAGATGATCTACTCCACAACCTTCCTCAGCACCGAGGTCAGGCTGACAGGCCTGTAGTTCCCCAGATCCTCCTTCCTGCCTGTTTTGTGGATGGGTGTCACGTTGGCTAACCTCCAGTCTTCTGGGACCTCTCCAGTTTTCCAGGACTGTTGGTAAATGGTGGAAAGTGGCTTGGCAAGTTCATCTGCCAGCTCCCTCAGTGCCCTCGGTTGGATCCCATCCAGCCCCATAGACTTGTGCACATCTAGATGGAGCAGCAGGTCACCGACCATTTCCTCCTGGACTGTGGGGGCTTCATTCTGCTCCTTGTCCCAGTCCTCCAGCTCAGGGGCTGAGTACCCAGAGGGTAACTGGCCTTGCTATTAAAGACAAGACTGAGGCAAAGAAGGCATTAAGTACCTCAGCCTTTTCCTCATCCTTTATGGCAATGTTCCCCACCACATCCGATAAAGGATGAAGATTATCCTTGGCTCTGTTTCTAATATATTTGTGAAAACATTTTTTGTTACGTTTTACAGCAGTGGCCAGCCTGCGTTCTAGCTGGGCTTTTGCTTCTCTAACCTTCGCCCTGCATAACCTCACAGCACCCTTAGAGTCCTCCAGAGTTGCGTGCCCCTACTTCCAGAGGGCATAAACTGTCCTTTTTGCCCTGAGCTCCAGCCAAAGCTCTCCGTTCAGCCAGGCCGGTCTTCTCCTCTGCTGGCTTGTCTTTTGGCACATGGGGACAGCCTGCTTCTGCACCTGTAAGACTATTTCAAGAAGGTAGCCTTTCAGCCTTCCTGGTCCCCTTAGCCCTTCAGAACTATCTCCCGCAGGACTCTGTCAACCAGGCTCTTAAGCAGGCCAAGGCTGGCCCTCAGGGAGTTCAAGGTAGTGGTTCTGCTGACCCCTCTCCTTACCTCTCTGAGAGTCGAAAACTCTGTCATCTCATGATCACTATGCCCAAGATGTCTTCTGACCACCACATCACCCACCAGTCCTTCCCTGTTTGTAAACAGCAGGTCCAGCGGGCACCTCCCCTGGTTGGCTCACTGACCAGCTGTGTAAGGAAGTTCTCTTCCGTACACTGCAGGAACCTCCTAGACTGTTTCCTATGTACTGTGTAGTATTTCCAGCAGACATCTGCTAGGTTGAAGTCCCCCATGAGAACAAGGGCTAGCAATCTTCAGACTCCTCGCAGTTGCTTGTAGAATATTTCGTCTCTCTCTTCATCGTGGTTGGGTAGTTTGTAACAGACTCCCACCAGGATATCTGCCGTGTTGGCCCTCCCTCTGATTCTTGCCCATAAACAACCCTACTGTCACCATCATTCAGGTCTAGGCAGTCGAAACACTCCCTGACATACAGAGCTACTACCCCACTGTGTCTCCTTCCTTGTCTATCCCTTCTGAAGTGTTTGTAGCCATCCATTGCAGTACTCCAGTCATGTGAGTTATCCCACCATGTTTCCGTGGTGGTGATTATGTCATAGTCTTCCCACTGCATGATGGCTTCCAGCTCCTCCTGTTTGTTGGCCATGCTTTGGGCATTGGCATAGAAGTACTTCAGCTGTGCTAATTTAGATTTATTTAAAACAGGAAAGTGCAGTTGCATACCACAAAATACTGTGCCACATTTAGAGAAGCCATTTAATGGTTGTAGTAACTCTGTAACTACCTCACTCATAAAAATTGTATGGGCTTTATTCTGCCTTATTTTCTATAAATAATTTTTAAAGTATTGTGGTTCCTCCATTATCAAAGGTGAAGTCTTAGAAGTCACGTTGTAAGTTCTGTCTTAAAGCTCATTTTTTATGGGCACCTGCACATCTCGCTTAAGCAGTATTCCATAGTAAGCAGTTATCATTCAACTGTAAAAGAATTTATCTTCTTTTGGTCTATTCTTTTGATCAGACAAAGCCAGACTTTGCTTGTTTGGCTCTTCAAAGAACGGATTTGGATTTCGGGACAGTGATCTAGATATCTGCATGACGTTGGAAGGCCATGAAAATGCGGAGGTAAGAGTTTTAAAATTGATAAAATTTACTATTTTAAATTCAAGAATTCTTCAAGGTTTTTTTAATTCAGTTAAGATTTCCGTACACAGAAAAGGTAGGATTTTGCTAGTAGCATGTTGGCTTGTTGCACTCTGTACAATTGAAGCAGGATGTAGCCTGTTTTACTTTTAATGCTCTGTAGACACACATTTAGTGTACTGTAGATGTCCACATAGATAATAGGAGTCACCAGTTTACCTAAATTCATGTGCTGGCTTATTGCTTACTTCTTTTTATACATAGGCTTTTCCTCTACGAACTAAATGTTTGATAGTAAATGTGCTTGTTGGGATAGGATCCATGTTTTAACATCTGAAGCTGTGATATTTGTTTTTCCTAGAAACTGAACTGTAAAGAAATAATAGAAGGTTTGGCAAAAGTTCTTAAGAAGCATCCAGGTAGGTGTTTTGAAGTATTATTTGTTTTGTATTTACATTTACTATATATGTAGTTAATGGAAATGTTTTATGTACTAAAGTGTTGCTTCCCCAGGTTTGAGAAACATCTTGCCTATAACAACAGCCAAAGTGCCTATAGTAAAATTTGAACACAGACGAAGTGGCTTAGAAGGAGATATCAGTTTATACAATACACTGGTGAGCATCTGTTTGTGTTTGGTTTTGTGTTTAAAGAAGGCTTTTTAATTTATTGTAACTCACTCAAATTTCAAAAATTTTGAAACCAGAATTAAAATGCTTTTGTGTGCTTGGGTTTTTTTCCCTCCTACATTATTTAAATTCAGTGGACACACCCTCAGCCCAACCCAAGTAGCTGTATAACCTGATGGCAGAGCAGCATCATGGCACACAAAGCATTTTTGTGAATGCTTCTGAAAAGCTGTTTGTGCCAGATTCACCATGGCCTTTCTGCCATCATGAATAATACATCTCATCCCAGCTTACATCTAGCACAGTGAACTTGTGTTGTTTCTTATTTATGGGCTCACATTCACCTGTGAAGAAGATGCAATTTGTGGAATTTGTTTCAGTGTGTGTCATCTTATGGACTTGCTTTTTTGCTGGTGTTTTCCAAAGTTCTTATTGTTGTTACTGCATCAATACTGTCCTGATTACACCTTTCAGTTATGCTTGTGCAGGAAACGTTGGATGAATTTTGCAGGATATTGTGATTTTTTGCCTTCTGAATGTATTATGCATCCCTTGTGCTTGAATTGCAGACTATATTGTAATTAACCAGAAATTACATTGAAACACCTGTTTGATTTTTTTTTTTTTTTCCTTCCTCTCCCTTTTCCCAGGCGCAGCATAACACCAGAATGCTGGCTACATATGCAGCTATTGATCCTAGAGTGCAATATCTGGGCTATACAATGAAAGTTTTTGCAAAGGTAATATAAAAAGAAGGCACTTATAATGGTTGGACCTGATGATCTTAAAGGTCTTTTCCAACCTAAATGATTCTATGATTCTGTAATACAGTGTTTTCTCGTACAGTCACTGAGTTAACCTTTTGCTAATACTGACTGAAAAGGAGACAGTAGAATGCTATTAATATGAACAGCACTTTCTTAAGCTGACTATGCTCCATCTGATTGTATGTCAGAATCAAGTTCTTTAGTCCTGATATCTTCTGCCATCTGTTGAAAAGTTTCTGTTGAAGAGAAGGCTGATGAAAGGAAAACTCATGTTTTTCAATTTCCAGCCAGCTATGATGCAAAAAACCCCCAACTAGACAAAACTGGAAAAAATGGTAACTGTAAGTTGTAAGGCCTGTGGCTGTGCATGGAATTCCCGAGTTTCCATATCTACGACCAGCCCAGAGATTACTGCAGCTTTCTTCTGGCCTACTTGTCTTGTTTTACTTACTATGAAAGTCAGGAGTAGGTACGGGTTGGTGAATGAATGAATGCCTAAGTCTCTACTTGATGTGCCTAGGGCATACACTTTAAGAATTTGGAAATAACAAATGCCATATTTCCTGCTTTTTATTTTTCTTATGATATTCTAACAAAGTGCTAGACTATACAGCCTTTGATAATTGAAACATGGCGTTTCTTTTTATTCAAGCTGCACTATTAAATATGCTCCCCAAACACATCCAAAGAAAGCTTAGGGAAACAAGGAAATCAAAAATGTATTATGGAGAGCGTATCATGCTATGAGGTATTAATGCATCAAGATGAATAAAATGGAATGGACTTACTCATATCATTACAGACTAGTAATAATTCTCTTTTGGTGTGGTCACAGTAGTGCAGAATATTGCCATGTCTCTTCTGTGTCCAGATTAAAACTGCCTTGTGTTGATAATAATGAATCTTACATTTTTTGTAGTATTGCACACTGTTGTATACATTCTAAAAGTCTTACTGTAAAGACCAAGTTTCCAAGTTGTGGGATGTACTTTTGAATGTATATGTATGGAGGTGACTTCATAGCTGTGCAAGTACTCTGTGTTTAAGCAAAATGCTTCCTCCTCTGTTTGCATTGGCAGAAAAACCAGGAACAGCTGTCACTGCTTTTGCTAATGTGAAAGTAATTGGTGAATCTGTGTTGTTTCCAGACCTAGGAGGTTAAAAATGTGTTGTTTGTTATGACACATGCTTGAAGCAAAGGGTAGCTTAGAAGCAGGTGCTGTAGAAAGGTTACACTGTAATAGGATTTTTTCAAGCATAATAAGGAAATTCAGTGTTTGTTTTACACTGTGTTGTGCAGGCTGGATCATGGTTTAATTAGGTATGTGTATGTATGCTAACAAAATGCCAGGTATTGCCTTTGTTGCCAGTACAACATGAAAATACTTGCCTATTAATTAATTATTAAAAAAAGGGAGGGAAACCAAAACAATAAGGAGTCACAGAATTAGATCTAGTAACATGAGTTTATGAAAATTAGATTTTACAGTATTGAAACATGGACATCAGATGTGGAGGTTTGTTGGGATTTCTGTTTTGGAGGTTGATTTGTTTGGTTTTTTCAATTTGGCACATCATAAACTAAAAAAATAATAAATTTGGCTATAAGAAGCTTTTCTGTTTTTAACTTAGTCGAATTATGCTGCGGATTTGCCAGATGGCACTTGACTCTAGGGACATTTATTTTTCAGGCTTCATAAAACAATTTTTATTTATGAGATGAGTGTATTTTCTGTTACTGGTTTCTGTTCGCTGTCTGACATAGTTGTTAGTCTTGAATAATAAAATGTAAATTCAGTATTTTGTTTAAAATGTGTTTTTTTTCAGCGCTGCGATATTGGTGATGCATCCCGTGGTAGTCTGTCTTCATATGCCTATATTCTTATGGTTTTGTACTTTCTACAGCAGAGAAATCCACCAGTTATTCCAGTTCTTCAAGAGGTAGGTTTTCAGAAAAAGAGGCTATGAAAATAGATGCAGTGTTTCTTCAAACTGAGTATGAGAAGTCTGGGCTTTTAGGATCAGGGGGATGGATGAAATATGAGGACCTTCTGCATTAACAGGTTCCTAACTCCTACTTGGCTTTAGTGGGTAAAACTTAAAAATCACAACAAAATCAGGAATCTGTTGAACCTAAGTTCTGCTGTTACATTTACTTTGGGATTTTGGTCTTATGATAATTGCTTATATGCTGAACAGGATAGAAAAAAAATTGGCAGGTGGTATGGAGAGAAGGAAATTGTAACTATGAGAGTGTGCCACATGCTCTTGAGACATGAGTCCAGCTCTTCCATCAGTTATTGTCAGAAGTATTACTTATTGCTTAACACCGTAGCTGTAAGAGAAAAAGTTGATTTTATGATTTTATGAGAGGGAAGAAAAGATAACTAATGCTTTGGTACAACTTTAAAGATACTTTACGTGTGCCAGGAATCTTTATTAAGAAAATAACCTTCTGTATCTCCATTGCATGGGCGGGGAGAATGTAATTAGTCAGCTACCTGCCTCTTCCTGGATACACTCTGGGGCTCCCAAGCACTTCTGAAATTACCCCTTCCTGACTTTCTTGTTGTCTGCGTGCAAGAGGAAAATTGTCTTAAGCACTGCAGTTGAGATTCAGACTTTGTTGCTGATACTTTAGTAGTGGTTGGAGGTTGTTATTTTATTGCTACCCTGAGAGTGCATTTAAGTAACAGTGGAATTTCCCCTTGGCTTTGGTAAAGTCAAAATGTAATAGGAGTCATACAAAGTCTCCTTAGAGATTTTGTGGGCAGGAGGGAAGTTGGAATCTTGATGAGGTAATTCAGTCATGTTTTCTTAGTTGCAAAGAACAAGTAAAAATAAAATATCCAAAGAATTTGAGAGAGGTATAGCAATAATACAAAAAGACTTTGAAACTTTTTACCAATGGGACAGTCTGCCTGTATAAGAAGTAATTGTTAAAATTAAAAGACTTATATTGTTGCATTACTTCTTACCAGCAGAACTGCAAGTTTTTTTATGGTGACTTTGAATTAGAGTGGTAACTGTGTCCTTCTCTGTGTCGGCAGATATTTGATGGAAAACAGATACCACAAAGAATGGTGGATGGATGGAATGCCTTTTTCTTTGATGACATGGAAGAACTGGTAATATTCTCATTCCAGAAGAGTCATTAAAACTTAAAACTTGTTCTTATGGGAAAGTAATACAATGCTAACAGTGTAATATATAAAAGAGTAGTTAAACTTCCGTATCTATATTATTATAACTTCCCAATTGAGTCCTGTTTTGCTGAAATCAGTGTCTGCTTTTTCTTGGTTCATTTTAAATCATTTTTAAATAACATAAATAATGAAAAATACTTTTTACTCTTAATAAAAGTCCAGGATTGAGGTAGTGTTAACTGTGGTGATTTAATCTTACTTTAACCAAGTGAAAACTGTTCATGGTAGACAAACTCATAGTTAGAGAGGTAGTTCAGGAGGAGGAGGAGTGCTTCAGTAACTGTAGCTGAGTAAATTGTGTCTTCTATGGCATGCAGAAGAAGCGTCTGCCTTCTCTTGGAAAGAACACTGAGTCACTTGGAGAACTCTGGCTAGGGTTGCTGCGATTCTACACTGAAGAATTTGACTTCAAGGAATATGTGATCAGCATCCGGCAGAAGAAGCTGTTAACTACATTTGAGAAACAGTGGACATCCAAATGTATTGCCATTGAAGGTACTTGTCTGCTTAATTTTTATTCTGTTAAGGAGGGAGTGATGAATGTTGTTGCTTGAGGATCTGTTCTTATTGCAAAGTATCTCTATGTGAGGAAACTACCAGCAATGTTTTAAAAAAACATTGTTTGCAAGTCCTACAGCTTACAAAATAAGATTAGACTTGCAACTTTTAGTATACGTCAGGAAATTGCTTTTACTTTATTATGGTTAGTCACGTATTTTTACAACGCTTAGCATTGCTTTGCTCTCATCTGCTTTGTGAGTGCATTTAAAATGGAATTCTCTGTGTTAAAATATATTTTTTTGTTGCAGCACATTTTTTTCCAACTCTTGATTTGTTTTTCTCCCTTCTTTATACAGATCCTTTTGACTTGAATCATAATCTCGGTGCTGGAGTCTCTAGGAAAAGTAAGCTATTAATGTCTACCAATGATTAATGTTCACTAATTTCTAGTGTTGTGCCTTTTCTGGTTTTTTTCACAGTAACTTTTTTTTTCTTAAATAGTGACCAATTTCATAATGAAGGCATTTATCAATGGGAGAAAATTATTTGGTACCCCATTCTACCCAACTGTTGGAAGAGAAGCTGTAAGTTTTCATAGTTTTTACTATGTTTTTTCCTTTTCTTCATCCACTGAATGGATGCATCCAAAGCAAGTCTGTTGTATGTATTTATCAGTTTGGTATGCACAATATATGTAATTACAGATCATCTGCATAAAATGTACAGCTTAGTATTGGCTCCTGCAATATAAAATTCGCAGGAGTAGTTGGATGGGTGATGGGTATTTTTGGTAAGTTTGTGAGCTTATTTTGGCGTTTGTTTTTGTTTTTTTATTTTTGATTGTGTGATGTTAAGTATTGCAGAAAACTGCAAAATTGGCTATAAACCCGAGAAACAGCTTTAGGAACTTTGCTAGCTATTCATGTAGCTAAAGAAAACAGACTCACGAGATGTTGCATTCTACTTATTTTTCTGGTTGGAGGGAAAGTGAGGATTGCTGCTTAAGGAGGGAAAAGGATGATGATCAACTTCATTCTTTTTTTAGCAGCTGACCTTCAAAATTTGCGTAGTGAGTCAGGGTCAGGAATGTGTTCATGCAACATCATATTAGAGAAAGTGCTCCTCTGTGCTATAGGATCCAGTCATCAATGCATAATAGAGAACTATTTTTTTTATATGAGCAAATAAATCAGCTGGGTTTAATATTTTTAATGTCTACTTAGAAAGGTGTTTTCTAAGACAGTTTAGAAGTTCTCCCAATGGCTTTCAACAAGGTTTGTATTTCTAAGGGATTTTGAAAATCTTTTGAAAGCTTTTATTTCCCCTGATCCTTTTCTATCTTCTCTTTTCCATTTGCTTACTTTATCTGTGTGTTTTCTGAGTTTGTATTGAGTGTTCTTTGAAGCAGTGACTGTTCTGTGTTGTGTTGTGCCTAAAAAAATACGACCTGTTTTTATTGGGGCTTTTAAGTACTGCTGTGATACAAATAATGAATTACAGTGTGGATGTAGTTATCTGTAACTGGCAAATATGTGAGCATATGTAATAAATATTATTGCTAATTAGTTTTTTTTATTTGTTTGCATAAGTGTTCAACACAAGGCTGTAGTGCTTCTGGAAGGCATATACTGTGTGTTTGTATATGCGGTCATTTGTGGTGTTCTGCCTCACCTCAGACTTTCACTGAACATTACATAAGGATAAAAGGCAAGACAGAAGGCAGTCTTAACACGCATATGAGCTGTGCCTTATGTGAAGGAAATAATGCCAATATATTGCATAGCATTTTTTTTCTCTAGAGAGCCCAATGAAGAAGTTCTCAATCTCCTTCCTTTGCCAGTGCCCTGTATTGCAACTTAGTGGTACAAAGGGGAAGCTGTAGCAAAAATGTTCAGTAAATTACCTGTTTACAGTAGGGCTTTGTTGCTGAACTGTGGTTAGGACATTTCTGTTGTACCTCTATTTCAGTCTTTCAGGCAAGATAGTACTTTCACAATGTTTATGTTGCGCAGAGGCTGTAAATTGTGACCTTTGCATGTACACACATCAGAACTGCAGCTGTCCTTAGCAGATTTCAGCGGAAGGGAGTGATATAGGTCAGTGTGCAGATGCGTCCATCTGTTTCCCACCTGAGCTTTGCTCTGTCTAGGGCGATATAATCATGTCATTTGGGAAGGGATATAAGCTGCTTCGGGAAGGATACAAGCAGTGACTCGGATACCAAAATAGATCATATTCAAAAAATTGCTGTCTGAAGAAGCCTTTGGGGAAGCAGAAGGTAGGCAGCAGGCTGGAGTCTGGATAAGCTGTTCTGCAAACTTAGCCTCTGGCCCTAAGTCTGAATACCCCTTTTTAGCCCAAACTGCTTCACATCTCTGAAAAAGCTGCCATTAGCTAGGGGAGGAAAAGGACTAAGCATAATCTAAGAAGTAGTAAAATTTAGGGAAAAATAGGAGATGAAAGCTGTCCATTTTGCTTTCATTTCTCAGTCTTGTAAGTGAATGGTGTATGTAATGTATCTGTCTGATGTATTTTGATAGGAATACTTTTTTGACTCAAAAGTGCTGACCGATGGGGAATTGGCACCCAATGACAGATGTTGTCGTGTCTGTGGGAAAATTGGTCACTACATGAAAGACTGTCCAAAGAGGAGGAGGTAAGTAATATACAAAGCTAATGTAAAATCTTTGAGATTAAATCAGGAGAGATTTGATATTTGAAATTTTAATGGAAATGAAGAATACACTAGATTGCAGAGAAAAATCAAAGCTTCATATCTGATCCTCAACTTCCCATCCTGTTTTTGCTTAGGACTATTTATGATCATCTCTTTAAATCTTAAGAGTGTTTATGCAAGCACAAACAGACTAAAATCCACAGTCTGTAATACATTAATACTTCAGCTTTATGATCTATCTGTAGTTATAGCTTACCTTAAAATTTAGATCACTAAATTATCTCTTTATAGTGTAAACATTAAGATTGGAGACAATATTACCTGGCTGCACAATTTATAATGTATTAAAATGGATTTTCTGTAGTGATCATATGTGGAAGACAGTGTTGAATTTGAGCTGTTCTATAGATCTGATAACATACCTCTGCAAGGCAGGTAAAAGTTCATTTCTTAAAATCTAGGAGTAGTTAAAATGTACATAGTTAAGGTGCATTTCTGTGACATCATACTAGTGTCAGTCACTTAGTGATCTTGCACTTGTACACTAATTGCACTTACAAGTTTTGCATCCAGTGCTCTTGCAGATGGAGTCCCTACTACATGCAGGCCAATGTCTCCAAAGAAGGTTTAGCAGGAATTGACAGAGAATGTGCACTCCTCGCGTTTTTACGTCTTTGGCTTTTTAATGACCCCTTCAGTGTAGGTTGTCTGGCTCCTCCTAAAACCTGTTGAAGCCCTTAGAATGCAGATTGAAGTCTGGGCTTTTTCATTTACTCCTTATGTTCAGTTGTGTGCACCTTAATTCTTCAAAGATTCTTGGTTTCTTCCTGCTACGAAGTCCTTATTTACAGCCATTTGTTCAGTCAGCAGAGTTCAAGATACAGGAAACTGGACTGGAACCCTAAGGTCACAGGTTGACTGTTCCCCTACGTCCGCCTCAGGAAAAGCAGTTGTGATCTGCTCTTCACACAAACTGCTACTACAGCACAGCCAGGGAGAATCTGTCTTAAATTGTATATACAACTTGCACAGTAGTACTAATATTCAACAATCCTACAGATATCATGTGGAAAAAGACCTTTACTTCTTGTGTTGGTTCCTGATCACTAGTTCTTCTGTTTGTTGTACTCATGCTGAGTGTTTGGAAGAGCCCCAGTGTTCTCTTTCACATCCTGCCTAGGCTCAGGATGCTAATATACTCACAGAGAAATATGACATCTGCAGTCAGGGGGAGGTTATATCTACAAGATACAGCTAACTTGTTTTGTGTATATTCTGACTCAGTGGGATTATTGCATACAACTATCTCCAAACTAACTGGCAGTTTACTAAGCCTGCTTAACTGCGCGTGTAGTTCTGTGCTAATACAGTCAGATAGCTTCTGGATAATTCTGGGGAGCTTTTAAGTTCATTAAGTAAGTTTATGCTAACAGCTTGTTAACCGGCCCAAATTCTGAAAGTATTTTTCTGGGGTTGCTCAAATATTTGTATCCTGGTACAGCTGTTGGTTATGTAACCATTTCCTTTGAACAATCCAGTATAACAACTCTACAGAGATTATATTTTATTTGGTTTTGTGATATTGCTAACAAAAACTATTATTCAGGTTGAAGAAAAAGGAGAACGAGAAAGATGATGAAAAAGAAGTGAAAGAAGATGATAGAGAAACAAGAGAGAAAAGGTGTTTCATCTGTGGGGATGTGGGCCATGTTAGAAGAGATTGTCCTGAATTCAAACAAACCCGTCAGAGGAATAATAGCGTGCCAGGTAAGTTAGTTTATGTGGTGTTAGTATAATGTGAAAGTTCTGAGATCCCTATACAGACCTGGTAATTACCTTAAAAAATTACTGTAACTGATAATTTTAGTCATTGCAAGTACAGCTTTTAGTCTAAATGTTGCTTTTCTTCAAGGGGAGTAATGCCTCCTGAAGTATGGTCTTTGCATGGGTGTTAAAAATGTACTCAGGAGTAAGTATAGTGTACTTCAGGGTATTGATTTATTTGTCTTCCACTCACAGTGGGTGCGTTTAGGAGTAGTAATAATAGTAATAATTGAATGCCTTTCCTTTTCCAAATGTTTCTCAAATGTTAGCTAACCCTCCATCATCTGTGAGAGGTACGTAAATGTATTTTCACCAAAAATCAGGGGTATTAAAGTAATACTTCCAAAAGGATACAGATGCATTAGGAAGCGAGATCCAGCTTTCAAATTACTGTTAGTAAAACAAGTAGAGAAAGCAATCATAATTTCTCTATTCAGAGAGAACCTGGCTGCTTTTTGGTGTTCTGATAGCCCTTACTCACTCTCCTGCCCCCTCTCCCGCTCTCTTTGCCCAAAAGTTTCTGCTGTTACTATTGCTATTTAAAATCCCAATGCTTACGAATTCCATGCAATAGGGTGGAAGCCTGTATAAAGTAGCTGTCCCACCTGGTAGCAAAGCAAGTTTTGTAGCAAAGGGCTTTCCACTTAAAGGAGAGGAGAGGTTAAAGTGATTTACCTGCTCTGTGTCACATGAGACTTAACGTTATCTCTGACTCCCAGTTCTGTGTTCATTATGCTGTAATCTGTAACCTTGTGTTTTTTATTAACATTCTTGTTCCTTGATTAGGCACCCAGTTGGTCCGAAGCATGGTAAATTCACAGCTAGTGGCTGTGAGTCAGCAGCAAGTGGAACGACCCTTGCGCACTAGACAGTCATCAGAATGTGTAAGTTCCAATTAGCTATAGTATTGAAGTAAGCAAGCTGTAGCAAACCAGCTAGGGTTCTGAGCTGGGCCATGTTAGGAACAGGTTTGTGCAGTTTTTTCTCAACTGATTGTAAACTTTATAATGACCAACATTGCACTCTGCCAGTTAATGAAACTTCTGTTTATAACGTAGTGTCTCTTGGAGAGCATTTATGGTCTTTCAGTGTGGAAACTACATAGCCAAATTTCGTATGAGGTAGTGAAGGTGATTTTTTCAGAATTGCAAGGTATCTTTGAAATTTAAGCTAGGATGCCTTTTGAAGTCTTGCACTTAGTTCTCCTGGTGATGTTCTGGAGTTAGTAAGGGAAGTATAGCATAGCTCATTGTTAACATGCTAGAGACTTAGCTTTGTGACTGTCATCATTCTCTGTGGTTGAAGAGAACTGTCTTAAGGGGCTGTCATACACAGGCAGGGAGCACAGATGAATCATATCCCAATTCAGAGGTGATACACAGGGCGAAAGTCTGCCAGAGCACACTAGAAGCACAAACAGAACAATGGGGAAATTTATGGTAGTTTTCTCTTAGAATTTCTTCAAGCCTCTCTAGAACTAGGTAAAATATGTTTAACTTGCTTCTAAGTGGAAACTGGAAGCAGAGGGTATTTGAGCAAATAACAGCTGTTGGCATTTAATGTTTTTGGAGTACAGAATACAGCAGAAACTCAGAATTTTAAGCTATTAGTCTGAGAAACATGTGCCTGCTAATGAAGCTGGCAAGTAAACACTAATGCTCTTTGTTCAGTTGACTACTTCAGGTACAGAGTATTTCCTAACTGATCAGAGAGCTTTATTGGAATGTTTGCTCCAGTAACAGACTTTGTAACATCATTTTTACTATAGTAATATGCTGTTAACGAGGGACTGATACAGCCCTAATCTAAGTGAAGGGCTGAACTGCCACCATGCTATCACATGACACAGGAATCTTTTTAGGAGCCTTGTATTTCTGCTTGGGAAGTTGAAGCTGGACATGTGGGTGCACACACAGGCACACCATGCGCACAGAACTTACTGCATGTGCACATTCTTGTGTCATCTGGATGTCATGGACTCTGTGTGTGTGTTGCATGGTTGTCATTTGGCCAGGATTTCTTGGCCAATACGTGCTCTCCATGGATTGTTTGAAGAGAATGGAAAGGGGGAATATTAGTGGTGCAAGAGGGAGAGAAAAGGGGAAACGAGGAGTGTGGAAGCAGACCAAGAGGCTGGAGCTTAACATTTCTCTTCTGCTGCTGCTGGCATGTCCAGTGCGTGCTTGTGGTAGTTTAATGTTTGCAGGAAGACTGTAGTCAGTGCATGTGCTCTATTTTTATAACATTTAAACTGTTAAACTAGTCATTGTCTTTCAAATCCCAGGTTTTACCTTCTCTTCCTGGTTTGATAGAAAGGCACAGGAGGCACTCACACAGGAACAGTTGGAATAGCAGCAGGGAGAAATCCCAGCTTCTGAGCTTCGGCTTTTGCCCAGGCAAAGGCACACAGCATGCTGCTATAAGAAATGCTCTGAAATGCTGGCATGGGGGAGTCCTGCAGACCTCTGGTTATTGAAGAAAAGTGGCTGCCAATGTAAACGGACAGGCGAGCAGTCACGAATAGTGACAAGCTGCAGAGACCTTTAAGTTCAGCTGTTTGACAGCAGCTGAGGTACCTGGAGCTTAGCTATCTGCTATAGTCTATGGAGGGAGACAAGCAACTCCAAAGGGGAGATTAAGGTAATTATCTCTGGTTTAGGTAGCTGTCTTTCATTCAGCTTTCCCTTTGGAGGCACCTATCTTATGCCATCATCTTCTTGTCTCAGTGCTTAAAACCAGATTAGGTTGATGCAGACATTGGTAATAAATTTTGGCAGATAAACTGGGGAACTCTTTTCCCAGCCACCCACCCCAGTTCTGGAAGTGCTTCTTTGCTTAGTTGCAATATCAAACAGATGAAATAGGCTTATGCCTTTTGCTGTTGCTGGTATAAGGGAAAGTTTTGTAAGAGCTCTGCAAAGGCTGTAATAATTGCTATTTCTGTGCATTTAGCCATGGCCTAACATCAGGATATGGAGGTTGAAACTGGGTTTTTGGACCATCAATTTCTTGTTTAACAGATCAAATAAAAATGAAAGAAATATTTGGAGCTTACTTTGGAATTACTTTAAAAAGTGTCTGTAGTAAAAAGAACCACTCTGTTTAGATGTAAGGTAATTAGTTAATGAGATTCTGTGCTGTAAATAAGTAGGATGGGGAAGACACCTATTAAAAATCAGAAACAGATGTGTGAGGAGTCTAATGAAGAGCCTGGGGCTAATGTTTGCTCAGAATGATGTTTCTGATGGTGGGATGTGCCACATTAGCAGACCAGATTATCTGATGGTGAAAATCAGTCAGTTGAACTGCACTTATTTAAACCAGCAGGAACGTGGGCACAGTATTTGGGGTGTTGATGGGGAGAGCTTTGCCTTTTCTGTGAATAGTCTAATACAGTGGGTGCTTATTAAAGAAAACCACCATTAAATAGCTAGTGAACTAATCAGAAATACATACTTTTTTTTCCCCTCCAGTCTGATTCGCATCAGTCATCTTACTCTCCACAACCTCAACAATTTACACAGAATTCCTCTCAGCCAGCCTCCATTAACCAGACTCAGCCACAACCAATATCCCAGTCTAAGCACGTTCCGCAACCACAGCAGGGTGCACAGCCACCCCATCAGGTCCAGCTGCCTTTGTTTAACTTTCCCCAATCTCCCCCAGGTCAGTATTCCACCTTGCATAACCTGGGACTACTTCAGATGCACCATCACCACCAAATTCAGCTTCCCAACACTTCTTGGCCTATTCATGGGCCCGTTATTCACTCTGCACCGGGTAACCCTCCTCATTCTACAAATGTTCCATTTTCTATGAGATCTGGCAGCAGCAGCACCACAAATAACCAGAGCAGTGTAAGCTTGAATGATCCCAGTATCATCTTTGCACAGCCTGCTGCCAGGCCCATGGGAATCCCCAGCACTTCTCATGAGGGACACTGGCACAATCCTGTGACTCCAAACTCACTGGTGAACAATGGCACTGTGGGGAATTCAGGTAACTCTTCTCTGTTGTATCAAACCTCTCGCACTTTGTGTACAAGTGTTAAGTGTTACAGGAACAGCTAACTCTTTCAACTTGTCTTATATTAAAAATATGATGCTTAAGAAACTAAGTCGTTACCTTCACTGTCTTAACATTTTCATAGGAAAATAATTAGGCAAGTTTGATCGTTGTAACTTTTAGGCATTGGTCCTATGTGCCATTAACAGCTGTGCAACACATGAGAAATCATGCATTCAACTGAGAGATGTTCTGATAAGTGCTGAGTCTAAAGCACATTTCTGTGAATATGCTTACAGATACGGTTTCCATTTATGTTGTTATGTAGTTTATTAGATGAAAGCTGAGACTGCAACTATGAACTTAAAAACTGGCAGAATTAGTTGTGCACGTTGAGTATTGCCTCCTTGCATTTAGTGCAATATAACATGATCTTATGCATTCTTTTTTCCTATAGTTTATCCTGCCACATTTAACTTCCATTATCTCGATATCATTTCTTGAAAATACTTCATACAGATTTTTCCTGTGACAAGTGGGCAACAGTCTTTTGCCTTGTACAGAAGCCAAGTATATTTGTATGTTTGAAGCTGAGAAAAGCAGTATATAGCAATTAAAGCCCATACAATTTCTGTGTAACATAAACTGTGGCAGCCCCTAAATTTTAGCTGTGATCTTTAGATCATGATAATGGTCTTACAATTTATTCTGAGTGTGTAACTCTTCCTACGTTTAAAAAAAATAATAATCCATCATACAATATACTGATGAAGTTGTTCATCACTAGATGGAAATTTTGAATCTCCTGCACAGCCTTCCTCTGCGCTAGTAAGGCGATTAATGGCAACAGTAGATTTTCAGCTGAGTCAACAGTGTTGGATGAGGTATAATTCACCAATAAGTTTCGGATGTTTGTTGAGATGCTGGAGATGCATGTTTTTCCTTTCAGAGCTTTGTGGGTAATATATTCTAGAAGATACAGAAACTGCTACCAGTGTGTTTTCTGTGCCTTCAGTGTGCTTTTTCCCTGCCTCTCCATTTCTGATCTTAATTCTCTGTCCAGGCTCGACTGTCCCCTCCTCCATGTCCACCCCAGCTCTGACTTTTTCTCAAGCAGCTCCTTCCAATCCAAGTCTTCTTACCCAGGTAGCTGCCTTCTTTCACATGAGCTCCCCAAATCCTAGTTTCTCCTTCGTTCTCCCTTAATGAGTCCTGTTTCTCATCATGTAGTCAGTCAGTCCCTGTCTTCAGTCTTTCTCCTCTTGCTCTATCTCAGTTTGGTTGCTTCCACTCTGATTGTGCCTGCGTAGAAGGCTTCCCAGTTTTCTTGCGCTGTCAGTCGCAGTATTTATTTTTTTTCTTTCCGTTCCTCAACTTCTGTTTCCAATCTCATCACAGTCCTTTTCCTAGTTCCCAGTCCTAGTACTTTTCCTCTTTGTATTTTAATAGTCGTTTAAAAGTTTCCTTTTTGGTTTAGATGCCATTAAGGTGGGTTACTGGGTAGGTGCACAGTAGAGATGAGCTGTCTGCTCTCTCGAAGCCTGCTTTCTTACTTGCTCAGGACAGTTTGAGAGTAGCAGGCTTATGGAGACTGGCTCACATAACCTTGACTTGGAAGGAGCGACTTACTTTCTTTTCAGCAGACAGTTGATCAGAAATGGGATCGTTGGAAGTTTTAGACAGTTTTTTTTCATGCATACTCTAGAGCCATGCCTCATGTTTTATTCTAGAAAAATTACTGTTCTTTTTAAATGTCTAGCTTTTATTTAATGAAAGTCTGTCTGCAAAGGTTTTTTTTACGATGAGCCTGAAGGGGAACTGATATACTGAGAATAGTTACTTATTTATTTTTAAATGTACGTTGATCAAGTTTTTAAATTAGCAGGCATTTATGTGTCTTTTTAAATTGGGAGCTACAAACAAGAAGATGAGGATTAGTAATACAGCATTTGGCATCAACTGTTGTGTGGCCTGCCTCCTTGGATGCTTGATTTCTCATCCTTAATGCTGCAGTAATCCTGAATTTGTAAATGGAATAGCTTACAATTTGTGTATTTGAGTTCAAAAGTTTTTATTTTCCTCTCTAAAAATCAATTTTAAGTTGGTCCAATGATCTAGATATCAAGTTTCTTAAGCATACAAGTATTAGTGGAATTCCAGTGTACATCTGAGAATTATTTCTTGCAGTAGGATAATTGCTTTGATGTCACAGCTGTGTCAGTGATAGTGAATATCTGTGTGGGATCAGATATTAGTAACATTGTTCAGACCTTGTATTTTTCATCATAAGAATGACATAGGAATAGTGAAATTGTAGGTCTTGATTTTAATAACTGATTCATCCTCTGTCTTCCACCCCACTAAATTCTATTGTAGTGAATAATGAAGTAATTTAGGTGTAATTTTTATGTATGTTAAAAAAAAAAAAAAAAAAAAAAAAAAGAGTAGCACATCAGGCTTAATTGCATTACATCCCCTGCAAACTGTTATTTAAGATGTAAATTGTATTTGTGACTTACTGTTTAATTATTTCAACTTGCAATGTGCTTTTCCCTTTCAATTGAAAAATAGATCAGGGTTTCCAAGGACAGTTTGGTAAAATGAACCCTCCTTCTGTCCCTTGGGACCATGGGACCCCTACCCATTTTCCTCTCCTCCGAGGAGCGTGGCCTTACAATATGCCTCAGAACTACATGCAGCAGGGAAATGCCAGCTATCCACCGAACAAACCTTTCTACCCTCAAGGTACTAGAACTAGTATATGAATCAACAGCTCATGCAACATGTCTCTTTACTGTCTCAAAGGCTTTAAAAGCCAAGGAATCATGTTTCACTTGCTAGGCTCCCTGGAAACATAATGAATCCAAGAGTCAAATCAACGCTTTGGCTTCCTGTATGGATGGATGAAAATCTTTGTGGGAGGGAAGGGGTTAAATAAAATTCTGAAATCTGAGCCAATTTGCAGTCTGTTGCACTTCTAGCCTCTTTCTCCTTCACTGCTGCTGTCTCACTGTAAAGCCACCTCTGCTTCAATAGAGGTTAAAATGATTTGCCCATGAGCATGTTAAGAATATAAAGACATTTTTGTCCAAATTCATTTTATTTAGCTTTTGTACCTTGCCTTGTGGGATGACTTAGATAAAATCTTGGAAGACCATAGAGTAAGTCAGGTTGGAAGGGTCCTCTGGAGGTGACCTAGTCTAGCCCATCTACAGTCAAAGCAGCACCAACTTCCAAAGTTAGATCAGGTTCAGTTATTCAGGGTACTTTGAACGACTGACTTTTAGCTCAGCTCTTTCCGATGCTAGTGAATGGTAAAGGTGTTCAGCGTCTGGCAGGAAAAAGGCCTTTGGCTCCACTAAGAGAGAAGCTATGCCCAAATTTTACTTGGAGGCTGTGCAGTTACCGTGTTGCTGGGTCACGTAGTATAAAATGAGAGAGACTGGCCAGATCCTTTTTTCAATATCCAATCTATTGGCTGTAGCAAGGTTTCCAAGAAACCAAATCCTGAAACTATTTTTGTTGAATACCTAAAGTAATGCAACAAAATGACATACTGATGATTCTGAGGGAATTTGGGAGATAGGATTAAAGTAATACTCTATTGTCCCATTAAATGGGTTAGTCATACAGATAGCATTTGTCAGTCTAGTAAATGGCTTTATTTCTAAGTAAGATTAATACGTTGAATATAGCCAAGCACTGTTAAATATATTTAATTTGCTGAAGTAACTGTAATCCATTTTCTTTTAGCTGGTCCACTGATGCAGAGTAACCAGCGGTTCTCGCTTCTGTCTCAAGGACACCCACACTTGAATCTGAATTACATTCAACAGAAAAAGTGAAATTTAATGGGATTGTGGGTGGGTGGGGGGCGGGGAGGGAAAAAATTCAGGTTCTGATTTAAAATCTTAATGCAACATGTTTAGATACAAGATTATTTAAGACTGTTTTTAAACTGTATCATTTGTACATAGATATAACTATAGTTTTTACTAGTATCACAAAACTGAGTGATACAAATTTCATCTATTTTATTACCCTATTTTTAAGGGGAATTGTGTTTTGTTTTATCTTGATAAACTGTAAAGAGAGAGAATTTTTAAAATTAAGTTCTTTATTTTCTATTAGCTGTATTCATACTTTGGTTGCTTCAGACTTTATATATATTGTTCTAAAAAAAATAAAATTAGAAGGGGATTTCATGTGTTTAAAAATTTGTCACTTCTATTCTTTACAGAACTATGTAGTGCCAAAAAAAACTTTTTAAAAGAAAAATAAAACTGCAAAAAAAGGATGTAAGACTTTTTCCTCTTCCCTATTTGTATGCATGCTTGCATTTGACTGTAATTAGGAAACCAGAATAATAAAAATTGCTTTAGTTTAGCTATCTTAAAGAAGAGATGAAAGATTAGCAGCTTTAACAAGTCATACAGACTCAGTATACCCAGTTTTCCCCATGCTGGTGTCATTGCATGTGCTGTTCACAGCCAGTGTATCTTGTAAAATACTTGATTTGAGGGAAAAGTACACCTGCTTTTCTGTTCATAAACTTTGCAAAATAGTGTGAAAATACTCTAGAAAAAATACAAAAGAAACAGCAAGGAGCTTTTAAAGATCAACCCCCCTTTTTTTTATTGCTCTTCACTAATTTTTACAGGCCTTGAGAAAAACAATTTAAAAACAATCCTCGAATTCTGTTACGAGGATGAGTAACTAACTACTACCCTTAAAAGTATCCCTACCTTTCTTTTTAATTAAAAAAACCACATAAATCAAACAACACTTGTACAAGAGAAGGATTAAAGAAATGGGCTGCTAAAGCAGCCAGTACATATCCAGCTGTCCCATAAAGCAAACAGGACAGTATTAGACTGCAGTTCAAGGTCCTTAAACTGTCTGGTGGATTTAGTTTGTTATTCATTCCCTCGCCGACTCTTCTTGTGACTTTTCTTAGATCTGAAACAGAAAGTAAGAAGAGCCGTATGACACAGTACTAGGAACTGTTTTGAAAGACCAAGGTGATTCACAGAAGTACCATGGTGTTTTCTATGGTCAACTGTGGATAGTGTGAGTTGACTGCAACACTGAGGGAGGTACTGTACGAAATACTTCATCTCCAACATTGTAAGACCTTCGATCCCCAGGATTAAATGACAAGTAAGAGCTCCCACAGCAGTACTGATACCCTTAAGAAACAGGCCAAGCATTTACCTTTCAGGTGATTTGGAATGACTTCTGTGTCTGTGACTACGATGATGCCCTGTGAGATAAAAAAGTAAGTTACTTCCATAGACCCTGGAATTCTTTTTTGTTTTGCTAATGCAATCTGCTTCTGGTAACCAAGTGTCCTAGATAATGCCAGAAAAACCCTACCTTTAATTAGGCACTCTAATTAACCTCCTGGCAGATATTTGAAAAACATACTCAAGGCAGTTTTACATGTATTAAAGAAGTTCTCCAGCTCTGCTTCTGTATCACTAGCAGTTTTAGGAGCCAGATTAAACACCTATGCTGCCTTCTTGATACTGTGATACAGATTTTTCTTGCAGCGGATGTTCTGCTGATAAAGACTTGCCAGAGTTAATCTGTAAGTTGCAAAAATACCTGGAGATTTAGATCTTGATCTGTGGCGCCTCTCCCTGGATCTGCTCCGGTGTCGTCTTGGGCTTTTGCTGCGATGCCTCTCCCGGCGTGGTGATGGACTGAGAGGAAGGAAGCTTTTAAGACAGCCATACTAAAGATGCACACATTCCAAGATTAAATGATAGAATAAAAGACTACCTTCTTCTCTTTGGAGAGCGGCTTCGCCTGTAATTGGGGGAGAAAAGAAAAAGTCACTAAAAATCATTAGCAGAACCAGCTGTCTAATTTCCCATTCTCCAGCAACAGCACCAGGGCTTCCCTTGCACTCCCCTGTGCCCCCAGTTAGCATGCGTTTGGCCTGCTGCACCAGAGGCAGTACATGCATGCTTCTGGACTGGCTGACAGAGTGAGCAAATGAGGTTAGTGATGAGTTTTTCCTGGCTAATTATCAGTAAGAACAATTAACAATTTTCTCGGCAGCCTCTGGCTTACATGAAAACAAAGCACTTCGTTCTCCTCAGTATCTTCACTGTATTGTCAAATTTAGCTAAAGTTGGCCAACAAGTTCAAGAGTTACTGAAGGACTAGAGAAACAGGCAGATGGATTGACTGTGGCTGTGCACCGCAACTCCTTACTTTAGAAAGCGGCTAAAGGAATTGGGAGGTGTAAAAGATTCTGGCCAAATTGTCATCTTCACTTCTATGCTTCGCTCCAGCCATCTGCAGTATGATAGGTAAAAACACTGCTCAAGAAGAGCTATGTCACCTTCTTGGAGACCTGCTTCGGCTCCGCCTGTATCGCACAACTGGAGATCTGCGAGGTTTATCGAGGTCCCTGTAGCCTCTTCTGCGGTGGTCAGGAGATGGTGCTCGTTCCAGCTGGAAACAAGGGTGGGGGGAGAAGGTTCTGTAAGTCTTGTTTCAAGTTTTTTATCTATCAGAACAGATTTCTGAACAATTAATATAAATGACAAGAGTCATGCAATCACGGTTCCCCGTCCTCAAGTATTTCATATTCACAAGTCAGCAGTACTGCCAAAGCTTGCCAACTGCAGATTAAAATGGTCGCCTCTCCATACTGTTGATTCTTAGGAAGTACAGCAGAGTTTACTATGACGGTCACCGTAACATTCATCATCACCTTTAGTTCTCTCCGTTGTATGTGTATGGAAAACCATTTATCTGAAATATGCTTACCATGGAACAGATCCGGATTTGTAAATTTCAGGGGACAGAAAAGCCTAACAAACACAAAGCACTTCAGAACTGCTTCAGGATCTAGCAAGTTCTCACAAGCAACTTATATGAAAATACGTTAAGGGGAGACATAAGAGTTGCAAGCAGTCTCCTGGTGGCTCCCCTCAAGTATTTCTCAAAGGCCATAAAGCATTCTGCAGTGGTTCAGCACCAGCTTTAACTAATCCCATTCCAAAACAGTTCACCAACCTTTTCATCTTCCTCTTCCTCCTCCTCACTAGATTCTACGTCATCCATGTCTTCTTCCAAAGCACTAACACGAGGCTCAAGTTGCTCAGCTTCTTCCAGAACATACCGTTTCTAGGAGAAATTACAACTTTATCTCATGCAACCCAAGTAAGAACACCTACAGAGGCATCTTGTGTGCCAGAAGGGCCTGTATCGTAGCTTTATGCAACAAGCCAGTAGCTGATAAAACTACTGCATCTGATGCAGTTAAGAATTCCATAACCATCTGCTTTTTCAAACCTGTAATCGAGGCAGAATGATATCGCATACACGCTCCTCATGGAGTAGTTCATCAATAAATTCATCTACGTGCATCAGTTCAAATTCTGGGGAGGGGAAATACCATTTAAAAGAAAAAGAAGATTAACACGTAAAGATGAAACACTACAGACAATTTATGTCAAGTGGGCTGTAGAAACAACAGTTCCAAAATCATTCTCAAAGATGAAGAAAATCATTAGGCCTATCTTGCAAAAAGGAAATTACTGCACAGCTAGGATTAGCAGATTCACAGTGCTTAAACCAGCACTCAAGCGGTGTTTCTTTGGTATTTATGGAACTGCCTTTCAGTGCCCAACAGAAAACACAAGCAGCTGGGAAAGCCAAATAAGCAAGGCCGTTTGCATTCGTACAAGTCAACGAGACCAGCAAGAGACTATCCAAAAGATGAATAAGTAAACGCAAGGTTTCAAGAAGATGATTATGCCACAATTTTTTAATGTTTATTACTAAATAGAGTACTTATGTTTATCTAGCATGATACTTTTTTTTTTTTAATAAAAGCTCACCTATGAGGTAATAAGAAATCACAACAAGAAAAAGTAAAGAGTGCTTACCCCCATTTCTGTTCTGACTTTTTATTTTTCGATAGTCATTGTACAGTGGTTCAAGATACTTGTAGCAGTCAATGGCAGTGCCTGTCAATCTCATGTACAACGCACCAAGCATTCGGACGTACCTGAAAAGTAAACCTTGTCATGTATCTGAGCTTTTTGTGTACTTAGCAATTTCGATAAGAGTTTTTCCCATAAGTTTCTGAGGAAAATCAGTGCACTGAAATAAACAGAATACACAACCGTTTAGCTTTTCTCCTGCAAGTACTCTGTGTGTATGTGTATGTATATATATATATAATATGTATATATACACACACGTAAAAAAAAAAAGTATATAGCCAAGTATACATACATGATCTCTAGATTGGGTGCATTATCACTCACAAAGACGAAAGAAATGCTGAAGAAAAATTAGATTAATATTGCTCCCTTAATGAACCTTGTTCTAAATACTTCAGGCAGAGGTATATTGTCACAGAGAGCACATGCCACAAAGGCAAGCCACTCCAGCAGCCCAGGTGTGCCAAGGAGAGCAGGCTTGAAAGGGGAAGATGTGCTTTTTAGCAAGAACAGTTTATCAGGGCCCCCTGAAAGCTAAACCCTGCACTGAGATTTCCCTGGCTGTGTTGGCCAGCTTCATTAAGTACGACACTCAAAAAAGGGAAAAACCAAGCTACCAACTTACTTGAAGTCCTCGTTTTTTATGAACTCCACGATGATGTCCTTTTCGGGCTGGATCTGCAGCATCTTCAGCGTCAAGCACAGGAAGGGCGTCGGCTTTATGTTCCCGCCATAGACGCCCCCCACGTACTTCAGCTCCATGGCCTTGTCCACCACCAGCTCGGCTGGGAGAGGGACGGGCCGTCAGCGCGGCTCCCCGTCGGGCCCGGGCCCGCTCCCGCCCCAGCCTCAGCCCGCCCCGCCATACCCGTCAGGCCGAAGCACTCCTCCTTCCAGTACTTGGACTCGTAGATGCGGGTGCGGATGATCTTCTCCACCAGGTACTGCGGGTTGGTGCCGTGGATGCTGTGCGCGTCCTTCACCGTCCGGTTCGCCATGGCCGCCGCTGCCCAGCTCTGCAGCAGGCTGCCCCGCGCCGCGCCCCGCCTGCGAGGGGGTG